>JANHFJ010006053.1:33688-43717 GCA_032468195.1 Cerberus rynchops
CTCTGCCCCCCCGCCAACACAAACTGTGATAGATGATTGACAGACGCGAGAGAGAGAAAAGTGCAATCAAAGGTTCATTTGTCAGACAATATTGGACTACAACCATTAACAAGAAATATATATTTTACTTCGATTCCATATACATAATTCATGGGGCGATATATAAACGTTTACACGGTAGAAAATTCATATTTATAAATTCAGTGCCACTGTTCGAATCTTAAGGTTGCTAGAAGAATTATTAAAATTCCTAATCAAATTGTTCCACTGAAAATCTTTTATATGTAAATGGATGCATAATCACTTGAGCATCTTGCAGGGTTTTTTTGTTCTTTTGTAAAACTATGAGCAAATTGCACACTTGTGTTTCTAGCAATTCCCTTCCTCTCCCAATCAATTTCATAAGAACTCCAGAGACTTGATGCTCCTGATATTTTTGGCTGATGAATGATGCATCTTGAGCCTTGATAATTATCTTTGAATTGCAAATCAGATGTAATTCTTCTGCTAAGGAAACTAGATTGTACAAAGCTTCTCTTAAAATGCAGCAGTGCAAACATTAAATGTGTCACTTCAGAATAAGAGAGTTGGAAGGGACCTGGGAGATCTTCTAGAATCTAGTCCAACCCCCTTCGTAGGCAGGAAACCCTATACCATTTCAGACAAATGGTTATCCAATCTCTTTTTAAAACCTTCCAGTGTTGGAGCATTCACAACTTCTGGAGGCAAGTGGTTTCACTGATTAATTGTTCTGTCAGGAACAATCTTTAGTTCTAAGTTGCTTCTCTCCTCGATTAGTTTCTACCCATTGCTTCTTTGTCCTGCCCTCAGGTTCTTTGGAGAATAGCTTGACTCCCTCTTTGTGGCAGCCCCTGAGATATTGGAAGACTGCTATCATGCTACTCCTAGTCCTTCTTTTAATCAAACTAGACATACCCAGTTCCAGCAACTGTTCCTTCTATGTTTTAGCCTCCAGTCCGCTAATGATCTTTGTTGCTCTTCTCTGCACTCATTCTAGAGTCTCAACATCTTTTTTACATCATGGCGACCAAACCTGGATGCAGTATTCCAAGTGTGGCCTTACCAAAACATTATTAAGTGGTATTAACACTTCACGTGGTCTTGATTCTATCCCTCTATTTATACAGCCTAGAACTGTGTTGGCTTTTTTGGCAGCTGCAGCACACGGCTGGCTTATATTTAAATAATTGTCCACTAGGACTCCTAAGATCCCTCTCACAGTTGAGCAAGGTACCACATATATTGTTGTTTTTCATGCCTAAATATAGAACCTTACTTGTTTCACCATTGAATTTCATTTTGTTAGATAGCACCCAATGTTCAAGTCTATCAAGATCCTTCTGTATCTAAAGCTTATTTTCTGGAGTGTTGGCTGTTCCTGCCAGTTTGGTATTGTCTGCAAATTTGATGATTTTCCCATCTATCCCCTCGTCCAAATCATTGATGAAGATGTTGAAGAGCACTGCGCCTAAAACAGAGCCTTGGGGTACCCCACTGCATACTTCCCTGCATGTAGATGCAGTTCCATTGATGACTACACGTTGAGTGCGGTTGGTCAGGCAGTTACGAATCCATCTGGTAGTGGTGCTGTCTAACCCACATTTTCCTATTTTATCAAGTAGTAGGTTATGGTCTACGTTATCAAATGCCTTACTGAAGTCCAAGTAAATTACACCGACAGCATTCCTCTGGTCCACTAATTTTGTCACTTTGTCAAATAATGCAATAAGATTAGTCTGGCAGTCTTAAATTGTTAAGACTGAAAGGGAAAGTTATTCACATTTCTTTTGTTGATTTGCATACTGTTGCTTCTAACATCAACATCTGTTGAAACTGTTGAACCTCCCACTTGTATAGGGGCCACTCTGATCAGTTTTATTTAGTGTTGCTCCTTAATATTATAATGAATAATTACATGTTTCTCCTCCTGCTCTTTCTGTTGGAAATGTATGTCTGTTGCTCTTAAAATAGATAGACTTGACACTGCAGTAATGGAGGCTACGGCATAGTTATGAGTACCGCAAATATTGTTTCCTGCTCTGCAGTAAAAAACCTTTTGCCTCTCCTTGCATATTTTTAAAAAAAAAACATTTATAATGAGAGACTTGTTTCTGCCATACACTATTTGGATTACCCATCCTTAGGTATTTAATTAGTGTGATTTACTTCTGATCTCGTCTTTTCTCTACAGGTTTTGCATGCAGAAGAGTGTGAGATTGGTACCAGGAGTAACGCTGGATTTAATAGAAAAGTAAGCACAATTATTTTAAGACTTGAAAACTATTCTTACTTAACTTTCTTTTTGTAAGATTTAAATCTGAGTCATATAAATTTCACCATATCTGGGAAGTTCTTCTCTTTAGATATTAGAACGTGCATTTATCTCTAGGGTTCATTGTGGTTACAAGGTTGAAGGATGTTCATGGCCTCGAGGGTAGCCCAGAAATTTAATGCTTTCTAGATACTTTCCAATAAAAAAACAGGAAAGTAAGCTAAAGAAACCTGGTCATCCTTTGTACATTGAGACATCCATATTTCTGCAATGAAGCAATGTTTTGAAGCTGTAAAGTAATTGTGGTCATGTTTGGAATCTGATTTTCATGTGTTCTAGGAATTGTATTTATAACTTTCTTCATTCTAATTTTGAAACTTGTCTTGTGTTCTGAACATGTGCTAAAACAATTTTAAAACCCGGTAATTAGAATGTCATCATTAAAGTTTGCTTCTTGACAGAAAATGTGTTTATTGGTACTTGATCTAAGAATCAAGGCACTGTGAGATATAATGTGGATCTATATAACGGCTAGTTGCTATGCATACTTTGAACAGCCTGAGAGCAAAGGCATGCTACAATAACAAAATGCAGTAGAATTGCTACTCTTTAGCTATTCAAATGTGGAGTGTAGGTTCACATTGTACACAATGTACATTATATATGTATACTGCACTGGCACGAAACAGAAGGCACCAGCCTGAAGATGGTGCGTGGGATCTCGCCGAAACGTTGTGAAGATATTCTCAAACTTACATGGGAAAAGACCCGAACAGACCTAGACCTACTATATATACCTACTATATATGTGTGTGTGTGTGTGTGTGTGTGTGTGTGTGTGTTTTAAAAGGAAGGTAAAATCCAATACAAATAGAAAAAGAAAGAAATCAAAAAGAAAGCTAAATACAAAAACAAAGCTTCCAATTTTCTTTAAAGCAGTTGTAAATATAATTATAAATTTACCTCTTAATGGTTAAAATAAAATCCTCCTCTTTCTACAATCTATTAGGTCTAATAATCAAAACCATAAATCATGAGTTTATTTTTTTCGGTTTTACACAAAAAGGCCAGGAAGGGTTTTCAATCAGTAATAAATATAATTATTATCTTTCCTCTGATCAAAGAAGTTAGTTTAGCATCTACTGTGGCTAGTGCCAAATCTTTCCATCTTTGTGCATACAATAAACTCCCTGCAGTCAAATGTGGTCTTTTCCGCCTTCCTTATTGCTGCAGCTTATTTATTTGTTCACATTTTTTAAACAACTGCTTATTAAGAAATACTAAAATGATGTTACAATTATAATTATAGTGAATGCAATAAAATTTAGAAGAAAAAAAACTAGAACAATAAAAATGCTTAACCACTTAAATAATGAATAAGTAATTAGTTGAACAAATAAAATCAGAAGAAAGTCTGATGAATAAATAAGTTTCGGTTTCTAATCTTTAAAAAAAAGCATATTAATGCCCAACCTAACCTTCATTAGACATTTACTCCACAAGGATTTATTCCACTCATAATATGTTCTCCAGCATCAATGCACAAATTATTCTGATGTGACTGTCTAGGAGAGGTATCAGTATGAAAGGAGGTATCCAGTGGGTTATCCCAGGGATGTATCCTGAGCCCAGTGCTCATCAGCATTTTTATAAATGGCTTACATAAGAGGATAGAAAGTATGCTCATTAGATTTGCAGGCCACACAAAACTTCGGGGTTTGCTAGCACCTCAAAGAATAGGCTAAAAAAAGATCTTCTAGGTCTACAAAAAGATCTCAGTGGATTTGAACATTGAGCCCTATCCAACAATAGGCTGCTCATTGGTGAGAAATAAATTCAAATTCAAATTTTATTTGTCAAATATAGATTCTTTTTGGACTTAGATAAGAAAAAAAAAACAAGAGACACCATGAAAAGACTGGAGGTTTCTGACTCAGCAGTATACTCATGAGAAGTCCCAATAGACCACCGATTAAGCACGAGCCAGCAGCATGAATGGATTGGCTGCAGCAGCCAAAGGAGCCAATGCAGTCTTGAATGTTATCAACAGAAATACAGTACAGATGGTCTTCAACTTACAAGCATAATTGAGCCCAAAATTCACGTTGCTGAGTGAGACATTTGTTAAGTGTGTTTTATTCCATTTTACGACTTTTCTTGCCACCTTTGTTAAGTGAATCACTGCAGTGGTTAAATTAGTAAAAATGGTTGTTAAGTGAATCTGGCTTCCCCATTGATTTGGCTTGTCAGAAGGTTGCAAAAGGGGATCATATGACCCCAGGACATTGCAAACCTTCATAAATGTGAGTCGGTTGTCAAGCATCTGAATGTAAACCATGACCACGATTTACCACGTGAGCATGGGGATGCTGCGATGGTCATAAGTGTGAAAAATGATCATAAATCACTTCTTTCAGTGCTGTTGTAACTTCGGACAGTCACTAAGAGGACTACCTGTATTGTAAGTTGAGGACTCTCTGTTCTGGTTCCACTCTATGTCAGATCTCATATAATATATTGTGTCTAGTTCTGATTGCCATTTTATGGTACAAGGAGGATGCTGGGAACTGGAAAAATGCAAAGAATGAAAGGGTTCAAAATCTAAATTCTATGAAGAACAGTCAAAGGAACTGAGTTTTTTTAGTCTAAAGAAGAGAGGGTTAAGGAAATATATTATAGCAGTCTCCTAATATTTGAAAGCTGGCACAGGGGAAAGGGTATGGATTTATTTTCCATGGTGCCAGCAGAGGGAAATGATAAAGAAGAAATTCCAAACTTGAAAGAAGAAACTTCTTGATTACGAGAAGTATTAAGCAAGTGAAGGAGCAGACTGCCTCCTGGATTTGTAGATATTCCATCACTGGAGATTTTCAAGAAAGAACTGGACAGTGAATTATCTGGAGTTATATGAAGGTTCTTGCTTTGGGTAGGAGGTTGAACTAGAATGATCTCCAAAATACCTTCCAACCTTCTTAGACCCCTTTCAGTTGGGATTCAGACCAGAATTTAATGCTGAAAAACATTGATAGCACTCATGGATGACTTCTGGCAGGGGCATGATGGAAGTAGCGCATCCTTCCTGTCTTGATCTCTCAGCGGCATTCAGTCCCATTGATCATGGTATCCTTCTGGGCCAGCTACAGAAACTGTAGGTGGGCAACATTGTATTGTGTTGGTTTTCTTCTTTTCTCCTGAGTCCGTTCTAGTTGATGGTGATAGAGGGAGAGAGATCCAGCCTGCAGCCCCTACTTTATGGGATACCTCAGGGCTGGTTCTTTCCCCCCTTCTATTTAACATTTACATAAGGTTGCTGGGTGAGGTGATCCCTTAGTTTGGGATGTGATAGTGACACCCTATCCCAATGTCTGGAGGCAGTTGGGGACTGGACAGGGTGAAACAGTCTCTAACTCATCCCTAGTAAGGCTGAGTATTTGTGAATATTTGAACCTTCCAGAATCAAAGTTCTTCCATCTTTCATTCTGAATGGGGCTGTGCTACCATAGACAAACCTGGTGCGCGGACTGGAGGGGTCCTCTTAGATTCATGTTTCCTACTCAAAGAGCAGATGACAGCTATGGCTAGGAGAGCTTTTGTTCACCTTAGGATAGTGTGCCAGTTGTTTTCATTCCTGGACTGGGAGGCCCTGGTCACTGTCACCCTTGCATCTGTAACCTCTTGTTTAGACTACAACAACATGCTCTAGTTTAGGAGCTGCCCCCGAAGAGCATTTGGAAACTTTTAACTGGTGCAGAATGTGGCTGAATGGGTAGTAAGTGGTATCAAACATAGAGCACACGTAACATCACTACTGCCTGAGCTTCATTGGTTACCTGTATGTTTCCAAGTGCAATTCAAACTGGTTATCACCTATACAGCTTGGGATGGGGTTACCTGAAGAACCCCCTTTTTCCAACAGTCTCTACCTGTCCGATTGTAACTAGCAGATTGGGCATGCTACAGATCCTGTCAGCCAAAGAATGTCAGCTGGTAAGGAGTAGAAGATAGGCCTTTTATGTAGTAACCCCTGCTCTGTGAAATATCCTACCCATCAGAGATTAGAATGGCTCCAATCCTGGGGCACTGAATGTATTAATTGCTAACTGGCCAAATAGCTCAGCTGCTGTGTATATTTATTTTGGATGTTTTATTGTTTTTATTGATTGTAAAAAAAAATCAACTTTTAAATTTTGTACATTTTTGGAATTGTAGGCCTCCCAGAGTCATTGATTGATATTGACAGCTATAGAAATTGGATTAATGAATACAATCTTGTGATTGTAACTAGTATAATAATTGTTGATCTTGATCACATGTTATTTGGGTCTTCAGTGACAAAAATAAATCCATGGATAACCCCTGGAATACACAAATCCCTTAAAATATTACTCAAAATTACATTTATTATTCATAAACAATACCTAGGGAAAATTACTTTCTGTTGAGTAAATTAAACATTTTTAATGAAAGCTGGTACAAGAGACTTAAAATGGATGACAGCTTACTGGTTTTTTTTAATATAGAAATTTAGAAGGCTCTATAGTTTGCTTAATGAATATGTACAAGAGAATCTTTGTATACTAAGACCATTCTAAAGCCTTCTGCTTATCAAGTTATAAGAGAATTTACATTCTATGTTTACACTGAGAGTAGTAAAACATAAATGGATGTTGATTTGAAAAATGATGTTCCCTCATTTACCTCCCACTTAATCTTTTTGGGCAATGTAAAACTTACATTAGGAGTCTGGACGGTGTTAAATAAAGAGATGGTGCAACCTTCGTGCTTCATGAAAATTTGTATTGACAAGAGTAATGTTGCTGACACTGCGGTATGTTTGCAGCTGAATATGCACTGACAGAGCATGGCATTGCTGCAGCCCAAATGAAGTGCACCGAAATAGATAGTGGTGTGGGTTGCATCTCTGCAGCACTGCAGACTCCTAAGTTTTTACTAAGTCTATATAAGCAATGACTTAAGTAATGACTTTCTTCAGGCACTGCAGTCATTTTGACTTAAATACTACGTCCAAAATACTTACCGCACATTGAGGATCTGCCAAAAACCTCTGAAGAGGCAAACTAAACTTGTTTTCCATTTTTGGGGCCCATTAGTTCTTTTTAAAATATAACATTTTTTTTAATATTTAGAAACCTTCCATTTGAATTGTGCATTACTGTAAGTACATTTCCAGTGCAGGGCAAGTTGATAACAATATCTTTTCTTCTTAAAATTCAACTCTGCTAGTACAACTCAAATCTAAGTATTAAAAAGCTAAGCTTTCCTTAGCATGATTTCTTGCAGTTCTCCAAGAAGCTTTTGCATTTAATGAATTTTCAATTCACCTCCCTGTAATGTTGCTTTGTACTTAAATACAATTTAGTGGGAGCAGTTAATCATCTAAATTTGATTTCCAAGATGTTTTCTTGAGGTGCATTTTATTCAACTTCAATTGGAAAAACAGGCCGTGGACTCATTTAGATTTCCGGTGTGCCTGTTCATAAGCAATTAGCAATGTTCATCCATCTACTAAAATATATATAATAATGAAGCCCAAATATATTATAATTGTAACAAATAGCTATGCGTGTACAGGTATGTATTCATAACTAAAATGCTTTGTTAATCAATCCTGACATACTTAGTTGCAGATTCTTTTGCAGTGCTCTTTAGCTCTGGCAAACTAGCGGAGTTGTGATAGAATTCTTATGTAGAAAATAACTATGATTATGTCCCAAGTCTTAGCAGCCAGCTCATTTTCCAAAACTTCCAAAACCAAAGCTTCAGTGGTAATAGACTACCCCTAATAATTGTGTGTTGTTTTCTAGCATCTAACACTATCTTGTCAAAGCTCTCATCGGATTAAAAAATCACCTCAAATTGAACAAACAACTTACACATCAGATAAACTTGCTGTCACTTATGTGGAACTTGAATGCTTTGGTGAAAAAATGGCATTTATGTTGTGCATCTGGTTTTGTGATTAAAAACCTACAGAAAGTCAGCCATTTGCTTTATTTACTTACTATTGACTTTTTGAATCTTTTGGTGTTCAGGAAGTGGCACATTAATAATTTCTTTCCATCTAAGTACAAAGAACATTCACAAGGCTCCAGTTTTCCTTAGTATAGTTATATGTAAGTAAGTAAGTAGGGGAGAGAGGGAGGAAGGAAAGAAAGAAAGGAGGGAAGGACGAGGTGGAGGCAAGCAGGAACTTTTTTAGCTGTCTCCCAAGGATTGTTTGGCAGTCAATAGGCACTAATACGATATTGTTCCTATCCACATTTACGAGAATACGGTATGAGTATATTACCAAGAAATTCTGAGTTCTGCCTTGCACAAGTACTGCCTTCTTGAAGTACTCCCTGTTGAACAATTTGTCCATTTTGTCCTAGAACAAGTTCCAAAATGAAAAGCTGTCATCTTAATGACTTTATAAACTTCAATACCAGTCAATCTTCTGTAAATTGTGCTTGAAAAAAAAAGAGACTTCATCAAGTATTTAATAGGGGGAAAAATACTGATAATTCAGAATGGAGACAAGAAGCTAAAATATGGCCTGACAAATAGTATCTTTAATTTGGTTCTGTTTTTCCCTGTCTGGATGTTGTCCATTATATTTTAGTGTTTACCATGCTAAACTATTACTACTTAAGATGTAGTAATATTTTGGAAGTTAAAACAGAATTTAAATATTTGTTGCAGTTTAATTTTACCTGGAATTTTTCAGTTTTATCTTTTTTATTTTTGTTTTACTTTGCATTTTGTTCCTATGTGGTTTTGATTATATTTTATTATTTGCCAGTTCTTATTGGCTACATTAATCAGCCTTTGGTGGAAAGGTGGGATATAAATCTAACAATTTGATAAATGAACTCTGTCCTATATAAGACAGAGGTCTCCTTTGCACCTCCATGGAGCCAAATACATTTTTAATGCTCTAGTGAAAATGTTAATTGTGTTGGAACAGATACAGCATTAGTAGCATCAGTAGATGACTTTTGTCAGGACTTAGACGAGGGAATTATACCCATCCTGTTCCTTTTCTGTATATCTCTCAATAGCTTTCAATGTCATCAAGCATAATACTGTATCTTCCAAACCATCTACTGAGGTTATGGAAGAGTGAATATTGTGTGGCATTGGTTCTACTCCTTCTTAAGCAGGTGTCTCAGTAAAGGAAGGTGGGCAGATTAGCCATGTGGCTTTCCTCCGGTTAAATGACTTAGAAAAGTCAATCCAATGGCTTGAGGCTTGATATCATCACTGTGCGGATGATACACAGCTTTACATCACTATCCTAGCCTAGTCCACCGATGCCATTGAAGTTTGGCCCAGCTGCCTGGAGGTTGCAGCTGGGTTTAAACTGAATCTTACAAGCTGGAGTTACTCACTGTCCATTAGAGTGCTCCAGTAATGTCTCTTGATGGAGTGGCCCTGTCCCTGAAGGAGCTGATCCATAACTTAGGGACTCACAGCTCCTCCTGGAACTGCTGCTGGAGGGTGCAACTGGGGAGCCTTTGCCCAGCTTCATTCAGTGTGCTGGTTGCAGCCCTACCTAGGGCAGGAGGGCCTTGCTATATGACTCACAAGGTAATCACTACCTGTTTAGAGTACTGCAAGACTTTCTAAACGAGGCCACCTTTAAAGACCATTTAGAGCAGGGGTGGGGAAGCTTGGCTCTTTTATGACTCGTGGACTTCAACTCCCAGAATTCCTGAGCCAGCATGGCTGGCTCA
>JANHFJ010006054.1:28806-40320 GCA_032468195.1 Cerberus rynchops
TTGGGGTGGCTGGAATCCATCATTATTTTTTTGGCTGTGTTTTGGCATCTTTTGTTGTAAATGGAGTGCAATTCAGGTTCGCACTGGTTCTACAGAAGTGGTTATTAGAAGAAATCTCCTTTTGGTTTTGGTTTTTCCCCCACTTTGCAGGGTTAATCCTGTAAACAAGGCAGTTGTTTCTAGCCTCCTCTTTATTGCCTGGCTCACAGAAACTGCCTCTCCCCTTATTACATTGTAACTTTGGTGAAGTTTAATTCTATGCTTGGGGATGTTTCATCCTGTGGCCACACCCACAGAACTGGTAGTAAAAAAAATTGAATTTCACCACTGGTCTGATGTTCACAGACCTTTAACGGACCTAGCCATCTCGCCGATCCCTTTGGGAGCACGCCAATTTATTTTTTATTTTTTCTTTGCAAAACACAGGAAAAGAAGCACGGCGGATGAAATCAACGGGAGAAAAAGACAAGGGACAAGGGAAACAAGATCGCATGAAATCTAGTCGACACCAACGCCACGCAAGATACTTTTTCGAGCAACAGAAGAGAAATCTCTGTAGCTCCGGGTTGAAATGAGAGGTGCTCTCTGGTGCTTGGTGGTATTCTTGCAAACGATTCGTTACAGCCTCCTCACCAGTGGTAGAATTTTACCACTGATGTTATTACCTAGTTGGGTAATAAAATGTCTGCAAAAAAACAAATGGAGCTCCATAAGGACCCTACACCACTTCTCCTCCTTCTCTTCCTCTTCCTTTTTCTCCTCCTCTTCCTGGCCCACTTCCTTCTAGCACTGATGACGTTACCTAGTTGGGTCATGAAACGTCTACAAAAACTCAGCCAAGCTCAGAGAGCACCAATGATCCTAGAGTCCTCCTCCTCCTCCAACCCTCTTTCCTTTCTAGCACTGATGATGTTACCTAGTTGGGTTATGAAACGTCTCCAAGAACACAACCAAGTTCAGAGAGAACCAAGGACTCTGCAAAAACTTTTTTGGTTTTTTTTTCAAGCCATCCTTATTTCTACAACGCCCCCTAAACTATTCTATTGTCTTTGGTTCTTTAAGGGTCTCCCCCCACTATCTCTCTCTTTTTGCGGATCTCATCAACTTCATCCAACCATGACCTTCAGTCATACATACCACTTGTATTTCCTTCATACCGGTTATTCACTTTTTTTTTTAAAGAGGTATTCAGTCTCTATTTTGGCCTGATCTTATTTCTTCCTGTTTTATCACACAGACCGCTTTGTCACTATATACAACTCCGCTTTTATGATCCCGCTGACATACCCAACTTTAATTTCTCTACATCACAGTAAACCTCTCCACCACCTTTCCAATTTGTTTTTACGCGTGCTTTATTTCCATCCTATACCTTCCTTCTTTTTAATATTTTGGCTTGGCACAGAAAAATCAGCCTTTTTTTCCCCTAATAGTACCCATCTTTTTCAGGAGATACGTTAGGTCACCTTCCCTCGATCCAGACATCTGCGTGCGGCGACTACAGGCAGTTGCCTAACAACCACACTTGGGCCTAGGATTTTCATGGCTAAGCAATGCCAAATCAAATCAAATCAAATCAAATTTTATTCATCACATGCACAGTCATATATGGTACGAAATGTAGTGAAATGTGTATGCGACCGCTTGCGACCGTAGGTAGTAGGGCAAGGAGATAGTATAGACAAGGAGGGAGAATAAGGGAGTGGTTGAGAGAGGTAGATTATGGGAATACTTTATAGTCCTGGGTTTGTTGTGGTTCGGTTTAGGGTCCGTATTGTCTGTGGGAAGTAGTAGCTCCTCCTTAGTCTCTCTGTGTCGGCTTTCGGGGAATGGAGGCGCTTTCCTGACCGCATCACGGTAAACAGTCTGTTGTTGGGGTGGCTGGGGTCCTTCATTATTTTCCTGGCTGTAGTTTGGCATTGTCTGTTGTAGATGGAGTGCAGTTCAAGGAGTTTGATGCGGATGATGCGCTCTGCTATGCGCACCGCCCTCTGTAGAGCTTGCCTGTCCTGCATGGTGCTGTTCCTGAACCATGTGGTGATGTTGCCCGTCAGGATGCTTTCTACTGTGCAGAAATCTATTTATGCAATTTCCATCGCATTTAGCAATATTTTGCTTCTGAAATATGGCTGCATTTCCTCCTCCCCCCCCCTTTTTTGGGGCAAACTTTTTTAGGCTGGAAATCAGCATTTGTCCAAGGCAAATAGAAAGATTGGCAAATTGGCAAATGTCTTCAGTTCTTTAAAAAAAATGGAAGAAAGAAGGATTGATTCATCCTGCTCTACCTAAAGAATATGTCCTTGTGAATTTTGATGCAAATTGATTTCAGATTTGGGCAGATTGGGCACAACAATCTTTTGATTACCAAATTTGATGAAGAATCTGTTAGTTTGTAACTCCAAAGTCTCAGGAAAAAAAGTTTTACACCTCTAGTTTTTGGAAGAAAAATGTTTCAGGGAGATACTGAACACTTGAGTATTTTGCCAGGCTTTGGAATAGATTGATGATGGATACCATTTGTGTGTGTGTGTGTGTGTGTGTGTGTGTGTGTGTGTGTGTGTGTGCATTACTTTGGGACAGTTTTATTTTTATTTTCCAACATTGTCACTAGAGTTATTAGTTACTTTTGACTTGTAATGGCCATGTAGATTTTCTCTGTGACAAATTTAGGAGTTGGGTGGCCTCTAAATTCCAAACCAGAGGTAAAAGTTTGTCCCCTTCACATAGTAAACAAAAGCTAAAAGCTATGTCCTCTGTTACCTGACAGTTCTCTAAGAAGTATCTCTTCTCAAGGTCTTTCCTACATACTATTACCATTTACTACCTTATATTTCTCACCACACAACCGTGCATCATTGGACAGCACCCAATCTTCACATTTCTCAAGAACCATTTGAATCTTCAGCCTGTCTTAGCAAACCTACTCCACATCCCCTCCCAGTTTTATGTTAACTGAAAATTCAATGAACATTTGCTTTATTCCCTTGTTCAAGTCATTGATAAAAGTATTGAAGAGCACTGGGCCCAGGATAAAGCCCAATGCATGCCTTGTTCCATGTAAACATTGACCCAATAATCTATACTTTGGATTTGGTTGTTCAGCCTGCATATCCATGTTGTAGAGGGACCATCCATCTCCCCCGTTCCACTTTATCAAGACAGAGACTACAGTCAATTGTATCAAATGCCTTTGGTGTCCTGTTAATACAAAATGATTAAGTTTGATGGGCCGAAAGTGTCTATAATCCCTGGTATATTAAAAGAAAGATGTCTATGCAGACCTTTTAGTCAAGTAAGCCTAACAGTTTAGTCTTCTGCATTGTGAAGGTTTACGCTACACTCTGACATTTGAAATATGGACATGGAGATCAATACTAATCCTACACATGACTGAAGGAGAGAATAAACTGACTGTGACTCTTCCGGACTCTTACTAGAATCATGAAAATGACAATTGATACAATCTCTGTAATTAATCTATGTCGGCTGACGTGACTCTTGTTCTTCCATGAGAAATTGATCATGATGATAAGAGGAAATTTATTTCCTCACCCCGCCCACTTCTCCAGGAAGACTATCTGAAAAAAGTTTATTGATTTACAATTTAGGCTGAACTCCAGTTATAACTGTTAAGATGTATTTTTTCAGGATTTTTTTTCTCCTGTTACAGATACAGTATGTAACAGGATAAACAGAACATGACTGATATCTTAGAAATACTAAGAAACATGCATTTTATTTCTTTAATTTGTAAAATTCAAAAATAGAATCATTGGGCTGGAAGGGACTTTGGAGATCTTCTAACCAACCCTCTACTCAAGGGAGGAGATCTTATCCCAGGCTTATCCCAATCTTATCACAGTCAAATGGTTGTCTATTTTTGAAAGCCTCCAATGATGGAACACTGGAACTCTGGCAGGCAAGTTGCTCCTTTTTTTAAAAGTGTTTTCATTGTCAGAAAATTTATCCTTACTTTGATGATGGATCTTTAATAAGCAATGACAATTTAACAATTGTAGGTTAAATATATAAATAAAAGAGAAAGAAAGTGTCTGATAGTCACCAGGAAATAACAACTTTTAAAACCTTTGTTTTATAACATTTATATTTCATTATTTTAAACAAAACCCAACAATTTACATAAAACAAAGTCACAATGTGTTGTGTAACCAAAAACAACCCACACAATAAACTTATCTCCCAAAGCTAACTGAAAAAGTAGGTTCTTTTTTAGAAAAAAAAATTTTTTTAAATGATAAGGTGATTATGATCATGGTTTATCACTTGTTGTTTGTATCTATTGTACACTGAGAAGTTATGCACCAGATACAAATTTGTTGTGCATCCAATCACATTTGGCCAATAAAAATTCTATCCTGTCCTGTCCTGTCCTGTCCTACTTGACTCGACTCGACTTGACTCTACATAGACTTAAAGAACTATGGAAACATAAAAGAAAAAAGTAGTAGAAGAAAGGAACTATAAAAAAGTAAAATAAAAAGTTTTAAAAAATCAATAATACCGAAAGAAGCAACTTTCAATCTTTTTTGCAGCAGTTAGAAAAACAGTAATTATCATTTCTACCCTCCTGAATTACTTACTGTTTTCTTTCTTCTCATAAACAATCTGCTTAATCAGTAAATCCCCAAATCCCCAGGTCATTTTAATCCAGATTCATCAAAGAGTCCATAAAAGTTTCCCATCTTTGATACAGGAAAAGCTCAAATATGTTTGCTGAAGAGCTCTCCTAAATATTAGCAACGTAACTCAGACTGGGTCTCATGGACACTTTCCACTAGTAATCAATGCAATGCCCTCCATATTGGTGTCACAACACTCTGAAACAATTCAATCACAAGACAAGATGTTTGGTTACAATAGAATTGCACACAAACATCATTATTTCTGGACTAGAAGAGAGGAATAGAACTGCAATATTCTGGATCTGTTTTATGATGCCAAGAAGAGATTGGACAAGTAATCTAATCAAGGAGAGATCCAACCTTAAAATAAGGAGTAATTTCCTGAGTTAGAACAATCAATCAGTGGAACAGCTTGCCTTCAGAAGTTGTGGTGCTCCGTCACTTTCCAAGAAGAGATTGGACAGCCATTTGTCTGGGATTGTATGGTGGGGTTGACTAAAAGATCTCCAGTTTCCTTTCCAACCTACTATTTTATGTTCTATGTTATTTAAGTAGGGATACATGTGTATTTAATCCAAATACACATTTTGAAATAAGCCTACTTGATTCTCCTGAACTAATATGTAAATGAGACAATGTTTGCTTGTTCGTTTTAGATATCTTGCTTCCCTGCATTTTGCAAACTTGTTCTTGGATCTATAAAAAGAAGAAAGTTTACAATATGTGTGCTTGTGTTTGTATCTATGTCCATATTGGACACATATAGATTATGTGACCTCATAGCTAAACTTTCCCTAAGATATATTTATATACACATACATAAATCTACTTCTGTATCAACATCTTGCTCTCTCTAATGTACAGTATACTCTGGCAGAAGCTTTACAAAGTACAATTGACTGCAAAAACAAAAAAAATAGCAAGAAAGAATGGTCTTTTGACTAAATAAGCGTTTAACAGATACAGACCAAAAGTAGCTAAATTTGTTCTCCCATGCCAACAAAAGGATTATTTCCTGAAGTATTATTTGTTGATTTGGATCAATAATGGAAATAATTTAGTTTGTTGTAATTTGTTAGCTTCAAAAACAAGTGCTTTTCTACATACACAAAAAAATCAAATCATCCTTTTGATATGACGGTTTGAATCGTTCAGAACAGTTGATCAGATTAATGTTCAATTTGGAGATTTAACTGAATAGCAGTTGAACTTCTAAATCAGATATCTGTGCAGTGAAATCTATGAACACATTTTTTTTTTTTTACTTGTGCCTATCAAGAAGAAAAGATGAATAAAATTTGGGTCCCATCGCAAAGGACTGGAAATTTATTATTTCTTGTTACAAGATTGCTTTAATCTCAGGGTCATACATTTTCTCTGCCTATTTCCTTTCTGGATCCTTAACACTTGGGTTCTTGATATGGTGCCTAGGGGTGTTCAATATCCCTTTTATAATAATCCTTAGCACATCCAAATTTCTGTGACCTAATCTTATTAAAGTCTTTCAGGGTTTTTTTTCCCCCTTTTTAAAGAATGGGAAGGCATTTTTGCAATTACCAGCATTTCAAACAGTATCTAATGGTCCATATTTACATCAGCGTAATAAAAATAAAATAAAATGGTGGATGGTAGCAACCTAAAGATTTATTTTCCTGATAGCATGCAAGTTTTGGGATAAGTTACATTCATTAGCAAAACCAATTATGCCAGGGGCCACATCAAACACTCCAAATGTAATTGTTATGCCAAACAACTGGTCAATCTTATTTCAATATGTTTAAGGTTTAGTTTAATATGTATAAGGAACATACTTTTCTTACATTTTTACAAAGGAGCTATGATTTATTCTACAATGAGATAAAAACCTCTAGAGTGAGGACAAATTTAGGGTAAGTTTTTAACAATCCTAGAAAAAAAGTACTGAGGCTAACAGCATCATCTTAAACTAGGAATTTAATATTAAAGAATGCACACCATGTTGAAACTAATAGACGCACACACACACACACACACACAGAGAGAGAGAGAGAGAGAGAGTTCAGACTAAATCTAAGCAACAATGGCTTCCATATATATGCAGCATTGTAAATGAAAACATTTAGTGTATGATTTTAAAAGTCTATACCAATAGGTACTGCAAATAATCTGGAATTTAAAAAGGGAGGGGGTCCAGAAATTAAGTATTTGTCTATATAACATGTAATATCCTTTTTTTTTTTTTTCAGTTTGATGTAGTTGTTAACCAGGTTAGAAAGCGGGAGGCAGTAAATTCTAGTCCTGCCTTAGACATGAAAGGTGGCTGGGTGACTTTGAGCCAATCACCAGGAGATGGTGAGTTCAAGTTCTATCTTAGACATGAAAGCCAACTGGATGACCTTGGGGCACTCACTCTCTCGCAGTCCAACCCACCTCACAGGATTGTTGTTTTGGTGAAAATAGGAGTATTAGGCATGTTTGCCACCTTGAGAAATTTATAAAAAATAATAATAATAAAAAGTGAGATTTTTGTTTTTTAATTGTATTTATGTATTTTTACTTGCTGTGCACTGCCCCGAGTCCCTCGGGAGATGGGGCAGTATAAAAATTCAATAAACTTAAACTTTTTTAAAAAAATACTCTAGTGGGCACTTTGGCATTAATCTCACATTTTTTATTAAACAAAAATGCATATGTGCTGAAAGAGAGGGTTACGCTAATGTATCTGCATCTTGGAAGTCTTTTTGAGGCAGTCTTAGCATGATCTCCTTGGGATCACAGTCAAACATAATTCTCACAATTGGCTTTTTTGATTAATGTTTCAGCTTGTAAAATGCAAAAATCGTTTTGACCTGATTATTCATCAATGTAGGGAGTCTGCTATTATAGTGCCATGGATTTTAATATACATGTCTATTAAGAGACACATGCTTACCTACTTCTGCTAGTGTGCTCTCATCTTGCAAACAATTAAAAAAAAAAAAAAGTAAGTATGCAAACTCGGTTGTAATTCAAGCTGGTTTTATATGTTTGTCCCTAATTTGTGCAGTTCTTTGCGAATTTTGCATGGAACTCAATTTTTTTTTTTTTAAATGAAGATTTCAGAGTACATAGCTGCTTCAAAATTTACCTACAAATAATAGAAGAGCTCCAAAATCAAAATATTTGTGTATTGGAGGATTACATCTAAGATAAAGTAGATTTGGCACCACAGTGTAGATAGAAGGCTCCTTACAGCCTAAGGAACATCCTCATGGTTGCTATTTACATAACAAAGAACCAACCTAGTATTTATATTAACATAATTAACACCAAACTTGGGATCCCCTGTGCATTTATAGGAGTTGAGGAATGAAGAGGGACCCTGAAGAGACATATCAACACTGTTAATATACTTGGTGGTTCCCCCATGGCTGCTATTTACATAATAAAGAACATAAACATTAATTGCATTCACATAATTTACATCACTGAATGTTTGGGCTGTGCAGTTTGGGGACCTGAGGAATGAAAAAGGGATGGAAATGTTTCTTTTTCTCCAAAGGAATTAAGTAGTGGAAGATACCAAGAACAGAAAGAGGTGTCATAACTGGTTTTAAATTAATAATAATAATAATAATAATAATAATAATAATAATAATAATAATAATAATAATAATAATAATAATAATAATAATAATCTGCCATTTAATAGATTTAACCTCTGCATGCTTATTTGTGGCTGTGATTTGTCCAGATTTCAACCTGTACCTGGAACAATCTTACATTATTTTGTAGCATTGTGGTTTGAATAATTAAAGATACAATTCTAGAAAAAAGTATCTTCATATCAAGATTTTTTCAAACCAGTTGGCAGATAAAGCAAGAAAATACAGACCATTTCTGTAATCCTGAAGCTCTAATAACTACTTTTTAATGTCCCTTTTATGTTTTGTTTTGTTTTTCATTCTGGGCTCAAATAGTTGTCATTGAGAATGTGGTAATAAAATTCCAGTATTTTTTTTTTAATGTAAAGTACCAGGGCCATATTAGGAGCAGGATAAGAAAATTACAAAGTGCCAGCTGTTCCTTTCTTTTCCATTTTTTTTTTTTAAAATGTGTTTGCAAAAGAGAATGGGGGACAACAGATTGTTGTATGGTTTCACTAAACTTATTCTAATAATCACAACAATACTGAAACTTACGGGCTTTAAATTCAAGATTCCTTATTACTTCCCTTAATTAATTCTTAAGTTGCTAAGAAGTTTTCAGTTGTCCTGCACTGCCATCTTCTGGATCATTATCAACAAAAAGTATAAAGAATTATATTAACTAATCAGTTAAACTCCCACAAATTTAGAGTAGCATTAGCTCCTTTCAATATGTGTGTTGCAAGGTAGCATAAAATAAATATAGATTTTTTCAGATAATAATATAAAATAGTATTCATTGGGAAAATTGATTTTTGGAATAATTTTTGGGGGGAAGCATCTACAGTCTGAAATATAAGAACTGCATTGCTGCAAAATCCATATTCTACACAGAAAGATACGGGGAAAAAAACATACACATTACTTGATGTGGGTTTCACACAACGGTTGTAACGCTATTTTAAATGTACACAAGATACTATCCACATCCACAAGACACTAACCACATCCATACATTCATGGATTGGGTTTACGCAACACACACATTACAAAATTAAGGTAAATCCTTTTCTTTGCAAAACCGAAATTCAAATTCAAACAATTCAACAAGGATGAGATACAAATGGTTAAAGTATTTGTTAATGCAGAAACCAGCAGAAATGTGGTTCAAACTGCAGGGAGAAAATTGGGGTGCTTATTTGCAAAAAAAACAGTCATTTTTTTTTACAAAAAAATGTAAATAATGCATTGGATGACACCAAGCCAAGCCATCTCAAACATAACAGATAAGAATTCTAAATAGCTTTCTTTGTTCACCCAACTGGAGTCAAGTGAAGAAAAAACAACAACTACCCCTTCTCATTTTATGCATTTCTGATTGCTTACTAGTTCAATGGATTTACATTGGAAATATTGTGTCCAGATCTGGATGCCAGGATCCCCAAAAGAGGTTGAGACCCTAGAAAGTGTGCCGAGAAGAACAACAAAGATGATAAAGGAACTGGAAGCTAAAACTGTATGATGAATGGCTAAAGATATGTTTAGCCTATCAAAGAGAAGGATTGGGGACATGATATCTGTCTTCCAATTCTTGAACCGCTCACACAGGGAGGAGGCGGCCAACCTATTCTCCCAAACACCTGGGACAGGATAAGAAGCAATGGGTGGGAGCTAGTGAAAGAGAGGTCCCACAATGTCCTGACAATAAGAACTAGTAAGCAGTGAACAGCTAGCTTCCTGGAGTTGTGGAAGCTCCATAAACCCTGCAGGTTTTCAAGGAATGATTGTACAACCATTGGACATGAAGACCTCCAAGCTTCTTCCAGCCCTATGATTCAATGCAGAAATCTATCCTCCAATCTGCAGAATTTATGTCCACCTCTTTTGTTTGTTTGTTTGTTTTACTTTCAATTTGTGATGTACAGTAGTCAGTGCTTTGTGTCTGAGGTGGTATGAGTAACATAGTTTGCTTTTTTGTTGTATAACTTTCATCCCTCTGCAGCCTCTTTGACTGTCCACATTTTTTGAGGCCTCCAAAGTGGTGTTCCATTTCTGGATCTTTTCTAGGTATGTGGGAAGGCAAGAAAGTGTAGAAATTCAAAATAGCAGTAGCACTTAGACTTATATACCGCTTCACAGTGCTTTTACAGCCCTCTCTAAGCGGTTTACAGAGTCAGCCTATTTCCCCCAACAATCTGGGTCCTCATTTTATCCACCTGGGAAGGCTGGAAGGTTGAGTCAATTTTGAGCCTGGTGGGATTTGAACCTGCAGTCAGCAGAAGTACTGCAGTACTGCACTCTAACCACTGTGCCACCAAATTCTACACTTTCCTGGCAGGAAGAAATTGATGTACGCTAATTTCTAATTTCTGAACCAGACTAAAGTAAAGATACCTAAGCATATTCTTTACATTTTAAAATAAATTGACCTCCAGTTTGTATATTAAAGCATGAATAGGAATATAGCAACCTTTTAAATTTTCACACCGGAACATTTTTATTCAGTCATCTGTTCAGAAGTACAAATAGGTTTATGTTTTAAAATATTTTAGGGGTGAAAGAGACACGGATGCAATTCTAAAATGTTAGAAAATATATGTTTTTACTTTATTGTTAGGTGTATTTATTCGTTTAAAAGCTTTATTGTATTACGATATTGATTTTGGAAAGAAAAATCAGTCTGAAAATAAGCTCTCAAATACACCAGAATATAAAGCCACAAATAGATGAATAATTTTTTATCAAAAACGTATTACTGCCTTTTGTGCAATTTGTTAAAATGCAGATTGATGGAGAAATGAAGTGAAATTGATTTATGTACGAATATATACAAAAGTGACATGGACTGAAATTGACTGCTAGAGAGGAGAAAAAATCAAGTAAAATAAAATAGAGGAATCCCGTCTCTATGTAATGAGATAAGGAAGAAATACAGCGCTATGCATGTATCGATCTTGAAACACATTTTTTTTTAAAAAAAGCAATATATATATTTATACTTTGTCTTAAAATGGGATTTATTTATTTGAACCAGGAAAAATAGTATGTAAATTTCAAGTACATAGTTCTACAAAAATACAGATATTTTTTTTTTTCCTGTGCTGGAGCACTGATGGAAGAAAGCAATTTGTATCTTATTTGAAATAAATCAAGTGAAGAATGACAACCTTCAAATAACAAGCAGAAATATATTTCTTTCTATCTATCTATCTATCTATCTATCTATCTATCTATCTATCTATCTATCTATCTATCTATCTATCTAT
>JANHFJ010006056.1:50356-65546 GCA_032468195.1 Cerberus rynchops
CTACGGCCTATTTGACTTCACATTCCAGGATGTCTGACTCCAGTCAGTGGCCATCCCATCATGGTTATCAGGGATGTTAAGCTCATTTTTGTTCTTCTGTGTAATTTTGCCACCTCTTCTTAATTTCTTCTGCCTTTGTTAGGTCACTCTCATTTGGGTCCTTTATCATGCCCATTTTTGCATGAAATGTTCCCTTCATATCTCCAATTTTCTTGAAGAAGTCTCTGGACCTCCCTATTGTTTTCTTCTATTTCTTTGCACTGTTCATTTAGGAAGGCATTCTTATCTCTGCTAGTTATTCTCTGGAATTCTTCATTCAATTGGGTATATCTTTCTCTGTTGTCTTTTGCTTCCCTTCTTTCCTCAGCTATTTGTAAAGCTTCCTCAGACAGCCATTTTTCTTTCTTGCAAATATTTTTTTTGGGGGGGGATGGTTTTAGTTGCTGCCTCTTGTACAATATTACAAACCTCCATCCATTGTTTCTAAGGCACTCTGTCTATCAGATCTAATTCCTTAAATCTGTTTGTCACCCCTATTGTATATTCATCAGGGATATGATTTAGTTCATACCTGAGTGCCACACGAGTATAAATTCCATTCCAATTCAGATATGTCAGTTGCAAAAAGAAAACTTTTTATCAGGTTTAAACCTTTCAAATATTCTATGATAATGAAACCCATCACAATTAAAGCCATCACTTATTAGTTGTTCCCCAGTTTTTCAACCATACCAAACAACATGCAGCATACATAATACAATCTAAGATCAGACAAACCAAGACCTCCCCTTTCTTTTCATCTTGTAAAAGTTTATATTTAATTCTTGATTTTTTGTTTTGTCAGATAAATTGTAAAATACCCTTCTGCCATTGTTTAAAGGATAGGGTAGGGTAGGGTAGGGTAGGGTAGGGTAGGACAGGACAGGACAGGACAGGACCTTGGAGATCTTCTACTCCAGCCCTCTACTCAAGCAGGAGAACCTATACAATCTCAAACAAGTTACTGTCCACTCTCTTCTTAAAAACCTCCAGTGCTGGAGCATCCACAATTTCTGAAGGCAAACTGTTCTACTAGTTAATTGTCTTACTGTTAGACAATTTAAGTTTGTCTATTTAAGTTCCTCCTTAAATCCAGGTTGCTTCTCTCTTTGATCAGTTTCCAACTATTATTTCTTGTCCTTCCCTCTGGTGCTTTGGAGAATAATTTGACCCCCTCTTCTTTGTGACAGCCCTTCAAATACTGAAATACTGCTATCATGTCACCCCTAATTCTTCTTTTCTTTAGACTAGCCAGACCCAAAATCTGCAGCTGTTCTTCATATGGTTTAGTCTTCAGGCCTTTGGTCATCTTAGTTGCTTTTCTCTATAGTCTAAAAGAGAAATAGCATTCTGGGTAAGATAGTAATTTTAACACAGAAATTTTTCCCATCTGCAAATCCAATTTTAACTCACTCCACATTTTAACATAGTTGTTTCTATACAATAGAGCAGTAATCTTATTGATTGCTGTTATGATTTTGCTTGTAATAAGAAAGCAATTCTATATGATAAGCATCTGAACAACAAATGGTTTCTCAGATAGGTCAGTAAATAGAACTCTTTTAAAAAGGAAGGACAGAGACACATTAGAGCTGCATGCTGGGTGAGATTTAAATCTAAAATTCTTAATTAAAAATCCATAGACTATATAGGGCCCAGCTCTTATAAATATAATTTCTCTTAGATTCTTACATTCATTTCACTGGAATCCAATTATATACAACTCTTGTCTCATCCTGTCTAGAGATCATTCCCATCCGTTATGATATATTTTCTGTTTATTTTTATCTTACAATATATCAAACAACTTCAGGGTAAACTTAAAACTCATTGTTTATGTTGGAGAAAAATCTGTAATATATTTTCTGATACATTCAGTAACATTCTGTGGGTAAGGAAACAAGAGTATACCTATCAAGCAGCAAGGAGGTACAAATGTCTAAAATCAAATTCAAATTCAAATTTTATTCATCACATACACAGTCATACATGGTATGATATGCAGTGAAATTCTTATAATGATTGGTTAAAAGCCCAAAGACGTGTGTGTGTGTGTGTGTGTGTGTGTGTGGGCGCGCGCACACACACACACACACATGTATGTATGTCTAGGTATGTTTGGGGCTTTTCCTGTGTAAGATTAAGAATATCTTGGTGATGTGCCAGTGCGAGCACGAAGCAGAAAGCACCAATCTGAGGATGGTGAGTGGGACCTCACCGAAACGTCACCAAGATACTCTTAATCTTACATGGGAAAAGACCCGAACACATCTAGACCTACATACCTGTACCCATGAAAATATATGAAAACACACACACACACACACACACTGTATACTGTATATATGCCCCACTGTATATCTGACACGAAGCAGAAAGCACCAGCCTGAGGATGGTGAGTGGGACCTCGCCAAAACGTCATCAGGATACTCTTAATCTTACATGGGAAAAGACCTAGACACACCCACACCCAGGTCTGTGATGATCTGGGTTGCTCTATAATACAAACTTTGTATTAAAGTGGACCCATTGATTAAAGTTCAGCAGTCTAAACATGGGCATTTTGAAGTCCTTATTTCATTTTTATCATCAGTCCTACTGCAATGAACAAAGTGCATTATTTGGAATCGCTCATTCAATGGCCTTTCCCTATATATACCAATTATAGTATGAACGCTTCCCTCCACCATAGTTTTTCCCATCTTTATTTCACTTCCAGCCCACCCGTAAGACATCATGAAATCACCTTCGTTGTATGGATGCTACGCTATAATAGCAGTTTCACCTTACTTAAGGGCAACCGGCCAGGTTCAGGATGCATCAAATCTGACCTGCTTTAGTGCCTGGCACTGTACAGTGGATCATTCTATCATCTTGAACCTTTTAGTCCCAGCAGTATATTAAGCTGTCATTTCAGTGGTGATGCAGAAGATTCAAGACTTTTGGAAGTTCCAGAAGCAGATTATTTAATTCTAGCCAGAGTAGAAGCCAAGATAATAATGGAACAATTTATAGCAAGCGAAGTCAGTGGAACATTGGTAGACGTATTTGGTCTTTGAAGAGCTTGTTTTTGCTTATGCTATTAATAGTGAAGCAAAAAATAACTGTTAAGCAATATGACTTGTATTCATTATTTTCCATTTAGATAGCTCTACCAGGTAAATGGATAAATTATGTGTTTAATTTGATATTTCTTTGTAGGTGATTAAACGAATGATAAAATGCTGTTCTCTCCTCAATTGCCACACACAGGTAAGAATATATATTGATCTATTAACTGGAAAAATTGTGAAGAGGGAAATACTACCGAAAAAGCAAGCCTGTACTGCATTCATCTGGAATGCAGTGTTAGTTTATTGTATAATCATGACATAATAACCTCATGACAAATTATATATTAGCAAATTATTATTCCTCCAGGTGGCAATTTTGTGCCAGTTTCTTCGAGAGGTAGATTATAAAACTGCATTTAAAGCACTTCAGGAGCAAAACAGGTAAACAAGATTTTTAGTTTCATTTGCCATATAAATATACATTAAAGGCATAAAAATAATTGAAACCCTGTTTTTCAGCCATGATGCTATGGATTCTTATTATGACTATATATGGGATATTACTATCTTGGAATACTTGACATGTATCCTTTTATTTTAAAAAGCTACATGAGATTGATTTGCAACCAAAGTGGCTTTAGTGATTGGCTATTATTTAAACTGGTAATGGTAATTGCATTTATAAGAAGTGTAGCAGGGAGATAGCACAAAATAAGGAAATCTTTTCTCTATATAAAAATACCTACGTTTTAAAAGATGAGAATCTTGACCTTGCTCATTTTGGAAGAATTAGGCTCACAGAAAGTGGAAGAAAACTGTTTCTAATAACAGAGTAGAAAGTTAAGATAAAGAATTTTAAATTGCTATACAAATAGTCTTTAAGAATTTAGATGACTCTTTGCTGGAGTTTCCTGAACGGTGTTTCAGATCTTCATCACAAGCGAGGCGAAACAGACAAGAAACAGATAGCAGTAAGTTCTTACAGTTTTATATATTGAAAGGAATTTCTAAGAAGATATTGCAGTGGTCTGCTTGTGAAACAATTACGTTTTAAAAAATCACCCTTTTCCCCCATTGACAAAATTGTGAATAAGAACTTACTACTAACCTGAATTTCTGTTGATGTTTGGAATACATAGATTAAAGCTATTGGGCAGACGGAACTGAATTCTAGCAACCCAGAAGAAGTACTACAGCTTGCTGCTCAAAGACGAAAAAAGAAGTTTCTTCAAGCAATGGCAAAGCTTTACTTTTAGAAACTTATTTTCCTTTGCAATATAAGAAAAGTGTCTGTTGCAAGATATTTCAACACTTTATTTAACATGAGAATTTTTTATAATACATATTTATAAACATACTGTGTGGTATTGTCCTATTTATAAAACATAAAATCCCTCATTTTTGCACAAGTATACAGAATTAGATTAGCTGTGTATTGCATGTGAAAAAACAGATGTAACTTGTAATGAAGAATGACCGACTACTATTCAGAGTATAGCTGTCCTTTGCATTCAAGCTGTCCTTACTGCAATCCAATCTTTGTTTCTCTTGCATTGTAGACAGCTAGTTTGTAAAACGTATAGTAGCATTTCATGAGGAAAGAGGTAGGATAGGACAGCTGTTCACTGAAGATGTTCCAGTTTAAGCAGAAAATTCTTAAACTGCTTGTTTACCTCTAAAAGTAAAGTTTTTCAGTCTTTGCATTCCCTACTCATGCTTTATTATATTAAGGCCATTTGTTATCATTCCTTAGTTACACTAATAAGTGTTCGGAAGTAGGAAGGTTGACTTAGTAACCTTAGGTTAAAAAGGTTAATATAAAGGCTTTTACTTTGTGGCTGCACCAATGTACAAACTGAAAACTGACTTACTTTGTTGAGTCCTTCGATTCAGACTGCCTCACTCAGTGTTTTATCACCACAGGTCAGAAGAATGTTTTATCCTATGCAAAACCAGCATACACCAAGACAATTGGCGAAACAGTACTATTAAATTCACAAATAACTGAATTTGACCAATTCATTTGCATCTGTTAAAAAAAGTAAAAGTTGCTTAAGACAGTTTTAGATTAAAAATCCATAGTTAATTATGAATTTAGTTAATCAGAAGAAATCCAATTTCTCTAGGCCTCATTGGGCTTCAAATGTAAAAGATCCAGGCCAGCTGCATGTGAATGTCCTTCAGTTGCATCCCGATAGTCTTCTCAGCCACATCGTGTAAAAACTGCGTATATTCAGTCTTAATAAAGATCCCAGTCTTCACACACAGCATTTTCACTTTTCAGAACTCTTTGGAGGAGTTATTATTCCTCCCGTAGATACTGGTGATAGCTGACTGGGTACTGCTACTTCATAGTTAATTTCATCCTATCCAATAAAAAGAACAAATTATTGTGATGAAAAAGAAACTACTTTTTTGTTAATTTCATTCTGTCCAGTAAAAAGAACAATTATTGTGATGGGGGTGGTGATGGAAATCTTCTTAGCCAATGTCACCTTTGGCAAGGTGAAATAATCTGTAAGGCCAAAAGGGAGTGGATGGCCCAAGTCGCTGAGAACTTCTGGGGCTGAGGGTGGACTTTAACCTGGGTCTCACTGGATCTTGGCCACTACAGCACCACACTGACTTTCATATATCTCAAATGGTTATTATAAGCTGCCTATTATCATTGCTTGCAAAGACAATTTCATTAGTTAGTCAAGCTAACTAAGTCATCATTTAGTCATTTTATCAGCTTAAATGAAATCAGTTTAGAATTCATAATGCTAGCCAAATTGTTGCATGCTTTGTCAACAGCTGGACCTGAAACTGAAGTCTCCAGATGACCGTATGGTCTTAACATGTTCTGCTGACAGCCCTTTTGTTTATGATTAGCTCAATTACTGTTCTTTAGATTCCAGGTATTCCTCACCTCAATGTTCTGGGCTTTGTCCAGACCATGGTAGATGGAAGTATGATTTAGAACCCTAGGAAAATGTATACTACTAGCAAATAACTTCATTAGGTAGGAAAGATATAGAGGCATTCTTTTAATTCCAAGAAAGTATAATCACAATGGAAAACCAAACACATTTAAAGAGGGAAAATTTATTCTTACCAACATATCCAAATAGTTTGTATGGGTTTGTATGTTATGTCTATCTTCCACTGCAATCTTCTTGAAATTTTTCAATTTCACTGGTATTTTTTTTGCTACTTTGAAAAATGGTTCCATCCACTCTACGCATTCTGCAATACTAGTCCAATCCAATCCTAAAAACAAAGTGAAACAATTTACTGTAGCTACCTAAAATAACTGAAATCTGTGATATACTAGTCTCAAAGCCTCCCATTTATCTTCTACTTCTGTTAACTTGCAAGATTGACGAAGCTTTTCCATTGCTGTTACACAGAAGCCTCTTCTAGGCACTGGAAATGCAAGACAATCTTGCCTCAGAGTCTTTCTTTTCATTATTGCAAGTAAAGGAACAAAATCTCAGCTCAGCGCTCAGTTATTATTGAAATGAAGTGCCCTTTGAAGATCTGAATAATTCTTGTATGCCAATTTTCAAATTTTTCCTCTTTCTGAATAATTTTTTTACATATACTGTATTTGCAGGTGTATTTTATTATAACAGAGGAAGTAAGTCATTGGAATGGAAATGATTGGAAATTAACATCTATATAGTTTGACAAGACAATAGAATAAAAACACACTTATTACATAGCTAGTCATGTTTACTTGGCCCTAATCACTGTTGGATTTTAACGTGGATCATATTACTCATAGGAGCAGACTCATCTAATGAATAGTGAATCTAATGATTTACACCAAAATGGCACAAATGAGAAACTGACTACACAGAACTATTTGAAAAGTTTAAAAAAAGTCCAAATAAAGGGGGAAAAATTTCTCAAGGGAATTGAATGTAATTGCAAACGTTGTGAATCAAACTTTAAAAATGAAGGGGAAGGAGGAGAATGCAGAAAGAAATATGGCTTTGTTCATTTAACACTAAATTATTGCATATCGGTGACGAGAGCAGAGACTATCTAAGAACACAAAGAATGGAAAATAGATAGCTATACAGCCATATTTACACACACACACCCCATTCTTTATATTGCTTTCTTCATTGAATGTTCAAGACGAGAAAAAAAAAAGCAACAGAAGAATAGTTTTTTTTTTTTTAAAAAGGACAGAAAAACTCATTGGATGAGATTCCCCAATTCATACTGAGACTATTTTTTAATCATGCCTAAAATAGAAGTGAAAATTGGTCAAGGAAATCATAGAAAAAAAATCTATTACTTTAATGTGTGGCTGAAAAAGAAGGAAATTAAGGAAAAGAAGAATGGATGAGGCAAAACTCAGGAAGTCTCAGAAGGAAGTATTGTATTGAAATTTTAGATGCTATTTCTCTAGATCTACCTGCTCATTCTTTAAATGAGAAAATACACACACAGATGGGGGAGGAGAATAATATAATTCATCACTTTTATGATGTCATGTATATTCCAGATTTATTAAATATTGTGCCCTTGTGACAGGTGCAGACTCACATACATTAACTTCCAAAAATGAAAAGAAAAACACACAATTATGCATAGTTTACCATACCCGAAGCCTTCTTTACTACTAGTTCTGAGGTATGATAGCAGAGGGCAGCAGCTGCCAATATCCTATATTGGAAATCCAGAGAATTGACGTCTAGAATACAGAGATCTAAAAGCTGTGGAATGACATACATATCATTAGAAAGAACTTTACAAATATAACAATGCATCAATCGTTGCTCAATATAAGCTCAGTATAAAATCTACAATATGTTTCCCACAATTCTTACATTAGAAAAATTCAGATTTACTGGCTCATTAAAACTGCATATAACTCATAGCCTATATTTGTGCTGTGGGTCTCCCTCACAATCAGTGTTGATTTCTCATGCAAGTCTGGTGGTAATTGCCTTTTATACACTGAAGCTGAGCACCAGACAGCAGATCATTATGGCTCAGGACTTTCATACTTCAAAACCCAATCAAGCGGCTGTTTTGCTTTCCCGCCTACAGTAGCCTGCAATTTGGTTGGAGGCTTAGATTTTGTATCCTCTTATCTATTCCCTTGGTTTATAGTAGATCTATCTAGATTCAGTTTATTGAATTAAATAAACTATGCATCTGCATTGAAACCCAGATGAGTGCTACTTCAAGGGTAAACAGGTTTCAGACTTCCAGGGTCTTCTCTGCTCTTTGATTGAGATCCAGAGATCAAGCCATAAATGTAGAATTAAGGTATTTTGAGCCAAAGGTTTTATTTTTAGTATCTTAACTAACTTAGTGTAAAGCTGTCTCCCACCTTTCTTCTTTTGGATAACGAATCATTCACTTTTATTATGAAGTCAAGAACATTGGTTTACCTTATGCAAATCAAACAAAAACCTGCCTGTAAATACTTTATATAGTTATGAATTACAATTATATCTGATTTAATATATGGATAGTAACAGGTGATGCTATCGTTCTTTGTCACATTCCAAAGAAAGTTAAAACTGGTTCTTTTTGGCATCTACACTACAAGAATTCAATACGCTATGCATTAAAAAAATTTTTTACAATTGCTGACTGCTGTAAAATCTCTTTAGAAGCATGGATAGCTTCTTGTCCAACATTCCTAATGCTATCTAGAATGAGAATAGTTTTACTGTCAGTAATAGCAGTTGTTCTCCCAGCTTTACATGCCAGGTATGCTAAAACAGAAACCTACCTGTGCTATTTCAATAAATTTGTCCTGAGAATATTGAGGTAGCAGCACTTTGGGAGCATCCTTCACTGCATCCACTTGAAGATAAAGGTTCAGCCAGGAGATTATTGTCACAGGGCACAACTCCCACTTAAGAGCCTACAAATATTAAAACATAATGTTTATAGAGCTGTCTGTTGCAGTGATTTAGCTTTCAGATTATGTGATATCTGCAACAGGTATTGTCTAAGTAAATAAGGTTTCGTTATTTTAGTCTCACAAAGAGCAGAAGAGGTAGCAACCTTTATCATATCACTGATAAAAAAATTGTTTTCATATTGGGTAGCATGCTAATTTTTCGATGTGTAACATTAAGGGAAAGGATGATTTGAAATCAAAGCATTATTATTTGAATAGGCCAGCTGTACAATCTGAAATTCTAAATCTACATGAGACCTCCAAAGTCTTTAAATCCCCCCTAAAATTTACCACAGATTTATAATTGAATGAGACCATGAGAAAATTATTAAATATATGGGGATTTAATTATGTTGATTAAATGTAAATTCAATTAAAGCACACAATCAAGTTTGGTTCATTCGTTTGTCCTAACCTCAGCTACCTTTAGGAGCATGACTATTTGAGTAGAATTCTACTCTCTCAGCCTGAAAAAAAAATGCCTTCAGCATTCTGGAAATAATCCATTGAAGAAATCCCATTCTGAACAAGCCAAATAAACTGTCCTGTGATAAGGCTAATGTGAATAATCTCAAAAGCAAAAGTTGTTCCAGTTTCATATAATTTAATATAGCTATGTCTAGAATCAGACCACTATCATGAGCAATTTCTAGCCCTAATTCTTTATTTCAATAAGGCAGTTAAATTTTCTTCCATCAACTATTACACTGGAAAAAATAACTGTGCTTAAAATAACTCACTTTTCCTTTAAAGAGGATGTTTCCAAATTGATTAGCAATATACAACTTTAAGGCAAGAATTAAGATGTAGCATTTATAAAGCAGTATTTAAAAGCAGTTCAGATAAGAGGTTGGTAAATTAATTGCTAATATATCCGTTCCAGAAAGCTCAGATTGTTAGCACCCCAATTTTGTTACCTTTAGTATAATTAGTTCCATCCTTATAATGTCATCTTCACTGCAAGCACCATCAGTAACATAGGCAAACTCCTGTAATTTAGGAGCATATATCTCCTTAAAAAAGAAGAAAGTGTTAAAATAGACTTTGCAGAACTGATGATCACAGTTTTCTACATCCCTATCAGTATAAATATATATTTTAGTTTTACAGCTTGGAAGCTCAATTCAATTATTGATTTTTTAAAGTTTTCCCATAGGAAACATAGCAGTGCTCCTATGCAATCCCAGCTATATCAGAAATTCACTGGTAATTTTCCTGTCTCTGGTTCAAAACTAACCCAACCTTGCAAAATTAAAAAAAAAATCAATCTACAAATAACTGTCAGCTATGCTAGGATATCTATTCCTAAACCACACCAGCTTTCAAATCTCTAGAAATGTCAGTTATTTAACTTAAATGAGTTTCCATATACTGAGTAAAATGATATGGCAATATGTTTCACACGCATTATCTTCCCAAATTGAAAAAAAAAGGAATTAGCAGGACATCTTAAAAACTGATCATAAGTACTTTGTTTTTAGTGAGTCTAGGTCAAAAATATCCCTACAGCCTATGAAAGGTAAATCACTTGGATATTTTCAAGAAGTTTCCTGAAATATGTTTTTCTTTCAGAAGAGACTACTTTATCTGATCTCAAACCCAGTCATTCTTATAAGAACCCATCAAACTTCTAAAACGTTAGCAGATTAGCTGCAAAATCTCTGTTTCCTACTTCATAACTAAATTCACCTAAACCTACCCAATATTTCCTCAGCTATCAATAGATTTTACAAGTTATATGAGCTAGGTACAAGGGATTAGGCCTTATGGTTCTTATTTGACTAAATATTAGATAATTAAGACCTTTGTTTTCATTTTCATCTCCATAACAATGACCTAGCGAAAACTGCCAGAGGAAAACTGACCCAAAATTATCTTGTGAGTTTTCATGGATGAAAGTAGATGGGAAACAGGTTGTCCTCAATTCTACCTCAATACTAAGTATAACCAAGTGGCTGTAGAAATGTATCACATATCTCTACTTACCTCAAGCTTGGAAGCAATGAACAGAGTTGTAATTCCTATAAGCTGAAGCATGGTTTTATTTATGTCCTTCTGAGTCAGCATGAATCTATCAAAAAAGTCTTGAGCCAAATAGAATGTTTCTCTATGAAGTGTGTATACTTCACATACCTATAATGAAACGCATAGCAAACAACATTCTGAAAATTTCATTTTGATATTTTGATATTACATGCCCTTAATTTTAAATAAAAATTAATCAGATGGAAACATATTTTTGCTTTTTTGTTCTAATAATTTTTCACATGCAAAGTAAGCATACCACAAACCACTACTGGGGATCCTTGTAGGAAACAAACCATACTACAAATTCCATGTTGTCATTACAGTGCCTTCTCTATTTCTTGGTGTGTGTGTGTGTAACATGAAATCCTATATATGCAGGTTTGATGCCCTGATCACATAATGGCTTCTGATATATGAAACATTTAAAGTTGCAAGCTTGCAATTATTCCTTTATAGATGACTTGCTAATGCATGTACTTTAAGGAGACAAATCAAGCAAATAGGTGAGTGGAATTCATAAAACACCTTTCTTTCTTGCTACTTTATTGAACAAGGCTGATAGGTTTCAGATTTGATCATAAAATCCACCTTTTTCTTTTAATATTTTTTACTGAAGTTCTAGGAGTAATGTTAAAGCCTGAAACAGGTGCTTTAAACCTAACAAGGAAAATATTCATTGTTAAAAGTAAACAAATTAAATGCTTAAGATTCTTGGACACTATGCTGTTCCCTCAGTGTTGTTTTATAATCTTATTTCAATACTTACCTCTAGAAGCCAATCCAGTAGGACTGATCTCATATGTGGCTGTAGATTTGAGTGTAGCGATGTAAAATGCTTGCAGTGAGAATACTTGTTTTCTTTTTTGAGAATGTTGAACCAAACTTCTCTAGAACTTCCCCAACTAAAATCAAGATAAATAATAAAAGTTCAGATAAAAGAAAAAAAAAACATGCAAATTTGCTTTGGCACAAATACGGTATTTGATTCTGAAACTAAATACTTGTTTGGTAAACCCAATTTATTATTTTTAATTTCTAAAACAAAATGTATCTTAACAGTGATTCTGTTAAATGCTGTGAAATTAAGCACCATTTTATTTATTGCATTTCCTAGTTGTTTTTCAATACTGTATATTTCATAAATACAAAAAAAACCAGTAGAAAAATAAACAGACATTTCACTCAAGACAAAACTGTAACACAGAAAATTGTTATGTGCAAAAGAAACAGAAAACAAAAAATAGCATGAACAATATTAAAACACATATTCTATGCAATAGCTTGTCCTGGATTTTTGATATTTTATATTCCTAAATTCTACTGTCTGTTGAAAAATAGGATGTTTATTACACAGCAACCATACCAAAATGAGTTCCACATTTTAAAAAACAATTAGCTACTTTATTTACACCTGAAACCCCAGCACAAAAAATCTCATGTTGGTTAGTTTTAACAACAAAACAAATTACTTTATGACAATTTCATACTTTAGAAGAGAGGTCACAAGAAGAGATGTTTTATTTGTTATATATGAGCTCAGAGCTCCCATTTTCCTTCTCAAAATGGGGTGGGGGGAGAGAAACGGTACAGCAACCATATTGAGAAAATGCAGCTGTTATTTTCAAGAGGTGTTCCTGGAATGAAATATCTTCAAGTGACTACAATCAGGTAGTTTTTCCTGGCAAATAGTCAATTGCATTCCAAGGAGCATTTGTCCATCAAGATTTGAGATTTTAGCATTACCTCTGAAAATATGTAGAGCACTTAGACTAAAACCAAAACATTTGAAACAGCTGCACTGGTGGGTTCTTTATCGTGTTTCATATATCACTGGAATCAAGTTAAGTGTGACCCTTTTATATACCCTCCTTAACAATAGTTATGCAGGGAATACTTTCTGCCTACCCAGTTCTGCATAGAACCACGAGTGCTAGCTAACCAAAGCACTGCTGCTTCTAAGCATGGTTTATCAATATCTTGTAATTGTTAGGTATGTTGTCCAAATGCAGGATGACATTACTTCAAGCCTATTGAAGGAAACTATTGTATCTAAGTAACATATGCTGTATGTCAGTGGTCGCAAACCTTTTACTTACCGAGTGCCAAAAGTACGCGCTTTGTGCGTGCCATCCACACTTGCATGCGGCTCCTCTACATGTGCTGCATGTGCAACCACACCATCTGTGCATGCATGCAGCTTTTGCATGTGCAAAAGGAACTCATGCACACATGAACAATCACGTGTGCATGCGCAGGACAATTCCGAAGACCAGCTGGATTTCCTGCTGCAATCATGCGCATGCACAATGGAGGCCCGAAGTACAGCTGGGTCTCTGCAATCGTGCATGTGCAATCGCAGGTGCATGCTCAACTGGAGGTAAGTTGGCCACCAGCTTGTGTGCCCAGCAAGATGGCTCTACGTGCCACCTGTGACACCCGTGCCATAGGTTTGCCATCACAGCTATATGTCTTTCTTTTAGACAGTGCATTAATGCTTAGGTATAATTTAACCATAGCTGTACATGAGGCTTTCTGAAGGGATATCCAATTTTCTCCATTAATATATCAATACAAAGCAATATTTTAAATTATTTTCAGCATATATAGTTTACCTAAGGTCCGGTAAAGGTGATGGATTTATGAAGAGATTTCTAAATCTGTATTTCTTGAATCTGGAGAAGTCTGTGGTTGTACTTTCTTTGTGTGGAGTTTCTATTATTATGCACGGAGATACACCGCCTGATATTGTGGATGGCCAACAGCTCTAAAAATAAGATAATAATAGAATTCTCAAGATAGTTTTTTGGCAAACAGTGATGTCTTCATCCCACCATTGAAAAACACAGTTTTTAATATGGATTTATGTTATTCATATTATGTTATCAGCCCATACTCATTTTAACTAAGCAATTATATTCTGGAAATTAAAATGCAATATTTCCTTAGTGAAAAATGGCGTTTAGAAACAAATTATAACATTAGAAGCGTACCATACATTCCCTTCTTACATGTATATTAATATTAGATTCTGCCAATACAGGGGTGAATAAAATCTTCCCCTTATATTGAATCCACATATACTTTCTAAATTACCATATTCTGAAGAACAGAATCCAATTATATTTCAAAGCAGTATTATACAGATCCAACCATACCTTAATTTCATATTGATATCCCACATTTTCTTCATCTATCTTGGAGTCCTTTGGAAAACAAACACAAATCAATAATATCTAAGCAGCAATGAACTAATATCCAGTTCTTCAGATTCATCAAGAGCTTCTCAAACAATTGGGGCCCAGGGACACAAGCAATAAGACTTTGCATGACTTGTTTTTCAAAATATTTATCAGATCCTGATATCTATCCAACTTTGTTTCATGATTATTAAACAGCAGTACATACACTTTCGTTAATCAAAAAAGAAATAAAATAATTTAAGTTTTTTATAATCAAGCAAGGTCAATCTAATATAGTTAATAGGCAAAGGGCAAATTTGTTTTATTATGTCAAATGTTTCCACTGGATGTATGAATACGGCTACTGCCGTATATTTGAGGTTTCCCTGACAAGTGTCACTCTAAAGTAAAATTGGGCCAGTGGAAAAGGCAGGTTCAGGTCATAGTTAAGGTGTCAGGTTTTATTCAGGAAGACATGGACCCAAGGTCCCACTCAATCAGATTTCATGTGTGTGTTTGGAACAATCAATCTTCTCAAACTACCCTGCAGGAGTTTTGTGGTGGACCTGAGAACAGATCTCCATCTAAGACAACATGATTTCTCAGGAAAAAAAACAGATATAAATGCACTAATGAATTGGACCCTTAATATTTGTAGTCTATAGCAGGGGTCCCCAATACGTTGATCGCAATCTACCAGTCGATCGCAGAGATAGTGTGGGTAGATCGCATGGCATACCTTTGGATAGTTGCAGCCAGGCCTCACATACAGCTTGGCTCACTTCTGTAGCCGATAACAGATCGATCCGGAGCTCTGTTATCAGCTGCAGAGGCCTTCAGGAAAGACTTGCTGGCTGCAGAAGAAATGGGCCAAGCCGTGTGTGAGGCCTGGCTCCAACTATCTGAAGGTATGCCTTGCGAAAGCCTTGCTGGCCTAAGTTTTGTATTTCGTTTTGACTTGGTCATTTTATAAG
>JANHFJ010006059.1:27059-29559 GCA_032468195.1 Cerberus rynchops
GTCATGAAGGAGCCGTAATTGCTGGCTCAGGAATTCTGGGAGTTGAAGTCCACGAGTCATGAAGGAGCCGTAATTGCTGGCTCAGGAATTCTGGGAGTTGAAGTCCACGAGTCATGAAGGAGCCGTAATTGCCCACCCCTGCCTTAAACCATAAGACTTTCTTCTCTGTCACAGAGAAAAAGGGGTTGATTTATTCTCCAAAGTACCCTCAGGGAAGGACAAGGAGTCACAGGTGGAAGAGCATTAAACAGAGATCCTGCCTAGAACTAAGGAAGACGTAAGCCCTCCACAAAAACCTTATTGAGGTTTTTCAAGAAGAGACTGGACAGTAATTTGTCCAAACTGGTTCTTAACCTGTGGTTCGTGGACTCCCGGGTGGCCACAATGTCATCACAAAAGTTACATGAAGGCCTGAAAATGTTTTAAGCTTGAGTGAAGTCTTGGGAGTCCATGGCCATGGTTCATGGCCACGGACTCCCAAGACTTAACTCAAGCTTAAAAAATGGTTCATGGCCACAAAGGGTATTTAAAGGAGGTCCGTGGTGAAGAACAAGTTGAGAATCACTGGTACAGAGTGTCTTACTTGAGCAGGGATTGGACTAGAAGACCTCTAAGCTCCCTTCCAACTCTGCTATTCTACAGCATATGCTATATTCTTTTGTAAGTGAGGACCACCTGAAATTCAAAGATTGCTGCTAACTACTATGTACTTAGCCCAATATTCTCCTTTTAATGCTACCTAACCTAGCGTCCATCACCATATTTATTTTTATAAAAACAGTAATGATTAGCAGATCGGCAGTATTGCCGTGGTAAAGAAAAATCTTAAAGACACAAGGAAATGACTCCAGGTTCTGATGAGATTTGATTTTTACCAGCCTGGAGGGGGTTTGCCTGTTGCAATGCACATTTCTTTTTACCTTGGAGGCTTGCCATATCATTGGCATTAATCACCATGATGTGTCATGCTGCTAAAGTGTGCAACAGCATGGTGCACCGAGGGAAAAAAAATGTGAGTTGTTTAGCTTGCATATTTTTCTCGCTACAGAAAGACACAATTGCTCTGCTCCAAATGAGCAGAAAGTGCCTGTGGATTTAAATGGCTGCATGTTTGCTCCAATCTCAAAAAGAAAAGAAAAGAAAAGAAAAGAAAAGAAAAGAAAAGAAAAGAAAAGAAAAGAAAAGAATGGCTAGCTAGAACATGAAGCAGAAAAAAAAAGCTTCTTTGCTTTTTCCCTTTGAATTCTCTAGCAATTTCCTTTTCTTAGTTTCATTTGGGCCCATGCATTTTTAAAAATTGCATTGTGGTACAGGGAGATGGGTTGGATGGGGTGGGGTTGGAGGTAAGCCTGGTGCAAATTGCAAGAAAAAAAAGTACTTTTTTTCAGGCATCGTTTTGATCTCACTGTACTTCATTCTCTTTTGTTTTCTTCCTGTTTTATGTAGGAGCAGATGTTCTGGAGCAGCTGCTGAAGACCCCAAATGATGGTGGGGTCAACCAGCTGCAGACCTCAGTCCCTGATGGAATAACAGGGTTAAGAGCAGGTGTCAAACCACAAGAGAAATGCACAGATGTTTGCAATGCGCGCTTGCTGCAAAGTTTCCTTGCATCATTCAAATTGTCCTTGTATAACAACAGCCCTGCCTCTCTTTGAAGCTCTTTGGTTTTTCATTGTGTCACAGAACTTTGATCGGGGTCCTTTGAAACAATGCTGGAGAAAACCATATCCTAACTTTCCTTTCTTTGAGGAAAAACTCTTGCAAGGAAGGGAGAAAGAAAACAACCCTGGGTTTAGGTGGTAACACTGTGCTCAATTCATGGACAGGGCTTGTACACAAAAGATGTGCGTGCAGATCATTTTTCTGTGGATTATTTTGGTGACATCGGTCCCTTAGGTGATACTTAAAAAGCAATTAGAGCAATTTTCGTTAAAGGCACTGCTGGAGAGAATGACAGAAGAGAATGTGAATTCTGCCTGGTGATACGTTACACGGATATGTCTTTAAACCCGACCACTTTAGTTTTCTTCTTGGACTTGCGGCCTAAATGGTGCAATTTTTTTACGCACTAATACTGCTTGTTTTCACAAAGGAAGGAAGTAGCTAGAAGGATTCCCAAACTTGCTCCTTTGCAGGGCTAACTTTATAGGTTGCCTTTTGAGTCCCAAGCTTGGTCGAATCTTGCTGAGTGATGTACCGTAATCTTCCAAGGGGCCATGTGGAGAATTGGCAATCCCATCCTGAGGGTGAGGGCCTTTTATGTTGCAAATAAAGCTAGCTCAGTCTATTGTCTTCCAAATAACCAAAGTATCTGCTGGGGGCAGGGGCTGAGTTTCCGTCTTAAGATTTCTATTTCTCTTTTAGGGGAGATATTCTTCTTTTAATATTTTTCATTTTTCTAGGAGAAGGGTGGGTATTAACTTCCAACAGTCCAAAGGGAATAAGGAATTTACCAGCATTCCAGATATTCTTCAGTTCTGCTCTACTGTTTTTGCCAAGA
>JANHFJ010006059.1:34559-37833 GCA_032468195.1 Cerberus rynchops
GAACCACACTGATTTTGTTTTTCTTGAGCAGTACTCTCTTTTAAACACCGGCACTGGCAAGCAATTGGATATTTAGGACATTCTGTTTCAGTTGCACTTAAAACATAAGATCTACACATTGATTTTTGGATTGTGAAGCTGAGGGCATGATTTCCCATTGAGTCTTAAATCCAAATAATCTTGCCATATTAGGGGACAGATGGAAATGTTGTAATACAATCTCAGAGACTGTAGTAAACTAGAATATTGTGAAAATGTCTTGAAAGTGCAGTTTTTCAAAATATTGGTTATAACTGTAAGTTATTTTATTCTGATATTTAATTGTATGTCATTATTAAAATGTTTCCTTTCTATGCCCCCTTCTTTCTAATCCTTCTTATTACTTTCTTTGAATAAAAGAAAGCTAAAACCAAATGGGCCTTAATTTTTCAAACATTTAAAATGCATGTCCAGCTCTTACTTCTGAATATAAGATTAGTCTAAAAAAACATATAATTAAAATAAAAAATCATAAACATTTCAGATGTTGCAATTATATTTTGAACAGCATCTAGCAAAATATTATATAACTGTTACATGTAAAATGTGGCCACTAATATTAATAAGAAAATCCTTGATTTATATTATATAAAGTAAATGCAGGTAAAATAATTGTCAACTTTTGCCACAAACACCAAAAGAGAAATTGTTTGCTTCTTTTACTCATTCTGGGCAGAAAACGTTGGCAGCAAAAATTGTCTGCTGAATGCACAGTTTTTCTCTACCAGCCCAAATATCCACTTACTTATGTCAGAATGAAAATGCACGAGCAAAGGTATACTAGCTTTGTTTTAACTTTTCTAATTTCAAAAATGACAGGACTGGAAAAAATAAACTATTTGTTTCACAGAATAGGTAAGCATATTGGGCTCAATTTGCCCCCTTTGACTTAGCTTAGATTCTTTGGTTTTGGGTAAATAATGCATATTTTATTAGAAGATCCATACTTGACAATAAGATTTTTTTTTTAAATCAGATTAGTATGAGCCAGAGACTCCTATTAAAGATTATTAGTCGTCAATGCCTCTAAGGATAATAGAAAGCTAGCACATGATTATCATATAGTAGCTATAATATTCAAAGAAGAATTTAGTTGTTTCTTTCAATGTCAGATGTATTTATTGGCCAATGAAATTCATTACATTATTGTGAGAATGCCAGTATGGCTATATCAATTTATGTGTTATGCTGGAGAGTAAAATCAACTGTGACCTGGAAGAGCTTTGTATTTGTCCTGTCTGACTGTAGGTTTGAGGGTGGGGAGGGTTGCATTTTTCTGTCCAGCAATTATCAGCATGACTCTGTTTTATGTACCACTCGTGTGTATGCTTTTGTGTGTGTGGAGAAAGAAAGATATAGAAAGAAAAGGCTTGGTAGAAATAAGCTGAACAGGGATAAAAATGAGACCAATGTGATCCACATACCGTATTTATCGGTGTATAACGCGCACTGGCGTATAACATGCACCTTAATTTTCAGAGAAAAGTTACAGGGAAAAAACTACCGTATTTATCGGTGTATAATGCGCACATGCAATTTCCACATTCTTTTCAAGAAGAAAAAGTGCACGTTATACACCAATAAATACGGGTAGGTCTCCTACCTAAATGGATGCTTAGCACTTCTTAATTGTGACAAATGCCCAGGATATGAGTTATGCCCCTAAAGCACCTTATTTGGGCAGGCTGAAGTCACTCCATTTATACATGTAATGCAGGAGCATGTGCTGATAACACATGGGCTCCCCTCTTCCTGAACTCTGGGAAGGCCTAGAAACTTTGGTTCACAGCCTTCTGCATCATACTCTGCAAAGGAGTAAACGTAAAGCACTAGGGCCACCTTCTGACTGTAGTGATGCTCTGCCTTCTGGATGGACGCTGTTAATCAGTTAGTAGCTGCAGGGTTTATTTGATCTCCCATTCGGATCTCTAAAGTTTTGCTGTGATTTAGTGACAGAGCTTTCTGCTTGTTTCTTTTCCCTTCTTTAGTTTAAATCCTTCAGAAGACTTCAATAGTATTTGTGATGTGTGATTTTTTTTTGCCTCCTGCAAAACTGAAGGAGGAGAGCTGCTGCGGATTTCAATCAAACATTAAGAATGAAATAATGTGGCAAAAATATAAGCCAAGCACTGGAAAGCATTTTGAAAGAAGTTGATACTTCAAGCATCCCCCCCCCCTTCAAATTACTTTTTTCCAGCCCTAAATGTAGTCCTGATGGCTGAGTTTGAGCTTTTTTTGCTCCTTTTTCTAGACATGATGCATGATAGCCCCAAATCACATTGTATAATTTGGAAGTGCCTTGATTCATTTATCTAACTGTTGAAGAGAAATTTCACATGAACAGAATGATGGAGCTAAGGTAGTGGTATTCCCTTATGTATTTTCCAGCTCTTTTTTCCTCCACACAGGCTTTGTTCCATAGACAAAAAGAGATGTAGAAGTTGATGCTCCAAGGTTGTCTTTATCTCTTACCTAAACCTCAGGGACTCTTAAAAAGTGGCTGACAATTTTAATTTTCATGTAAAAATTAAGGGCAATAGTCGTCATTATTATTTTAATTATCAGGTGAGCTTTGCTGTCTTCAAAAAGCAGAGAACAATAAACAAAGCAATGTTGTCATTCCATAAGTTGTATTCAAAAGGGTGGCCCTTTGTCTTTTAAATCTGGATGGACTGCTGAATCTTGTCCTGGTGGATTTGATCTCCTATGTTGTGCCCTGCGTTTATGAAGTGGTTGTTTTGTTTCCCCAATGTACGGATCTGCACATGTCTCAGTGCATTGTACTGCATATGCCACATTGCTCAGTTTGTGTCTGGGTGTTTTATCCTTGGGGTGGACAAGCTTCTACCTTAATATATTCTCTGGTTTAAAGTGTGCACATAAGTTGTGTTGGCTGAAGATCCTTCTGAGCGTTTCAGATATTTCTGCAATGTATGGAATGACAGCATTGCTTCATTTATTGTTCTTTTCCATTTGAAAACAGCAAAGTTCACATTTTGGACAGGGAGGACTGCTGGTTTGAAAGAAGAGTTAAAGAGACCATTTATGTCAAAACCTCTCTCAACAGAGGGAAAAGGATGAGGCATCATCTATTTCCAGTCTACAACACAGTCCTTTCAGCAGTTCCAAGAAGGCTCAGCTCACATTTGCACTATTCAGATTTATTTATTTGTTTGTTTGTTTGTTTGTTTAAATTTATATACTGCCCCTCTCCCAAGAAGGGACTCGGGGCGGT
>JANHFJ010006061.1:9217-21586 GCA_032468195.1 Cerberus rynchops
AAGAGACGTTGTCGGGCTTTTTTTACCATGGTGTTGATGTGGAAGGTCCATGACAGGTTTTTCGAGATGTGCACACCAAGGTATTTGAAGCAGTCCACTCTCTCCACCGGGCTTCCGTTGATGACCGGGATTTGGTATTTTCCTTTCCTGTTTTGTACTGAAGTCCACTATCAATTCCTTTGTTTTGCTGACATTAAGAAGGAGGTTATTTTCCGGACACCAATTCTCTAGGTTCGATTCTATGTCCAGTGACAACAGCTAATGAAAAAAAAACTAAGCAGAAAGAAATTTAGAACTGGTCAATTGCACATCGGAACTTTAGTAGTACGTCATGTAGTTTACAAAAGCTCAGCTTGTGATAAACATGGGGCCATACAGACTCTTGGACATGAGTTGAATGCAAGACCTGGAGATATGTCCATGTCATTTTTTTCTTAGGAAATGTACAGAAATGGTTTTCACTGCCTCCCTCTGAGATTTCTTTTAATAATCACTTTGTCTATAAATTGTTTCTGAATGTTCGAAGTTCTGAGAATATTAATTTTCTTTGTTTTTAAAAATGATCAGAGATGGAACGATGGGTATTCATTATCTGAACCTCTGTTGCTGTCTTTCAAACAACGGTCTATCCTTGAATACATTTTTTTGAGATATACAAGAGGTCAAGATTAAAAGAAACAAAAACTATATGATTTATTGCAATAGGCCAAAGGGACCTGAGCAATTTCATTCAGCCTGTGATCTCCTACCAATTTCTCTTCAACAAAGATTTTGAGGAGAAAGTGAAGCAAAAGTTTTGTATTCCCAATGATAATATGCAGAATCCCTCTATTCCCTTGGTGATGTTTATGTGCTTGTAAATTATAAATATTCCCAAGATATTTTCAGATGGTATATTATTCTTCCATCAAAATTTAGATGTTATTCTTAGCATGAACAGATAGGTTGTTAAACTCCTGTGAAGAATATTTTATTTTATGTTTATTAAGACAACTTCTGTGGTAATTTGTATATACTTTTTCATACTTTTCAGGATAATCTCTATCCTGCATAGATGTTCAATATCTGACTTCAGTAGAAAGCAAATGGATCATCTTCCATCATGCTGGTTACCATAGTAGAAGCTGGTCACATGATTAGCTCTTTCATGAAGGCTGAGGAACATTCTGGAAAAGAAGGAAGGAAATTTTTATATTCAATCACTGGAAAAGGTAATCTGGAAATCCCAAATCACCTCTATTCCAAGTATAATTATATCCAACTTTGTTTAGTGTTCAGGTCCAAAGAAGATCATCTAAATGAGGAATCTGATGAGATAATCCTGGTTTTCCTAATAAAATAATCTGTGTTACTAGATTGAAAAGAAAGTTTAATAGGGGCATGTAGTAACTTGTTTCCTAATGTGAATAAATTTAAAAATATATTGGTGAAGTAATGGAGGTAATTCTATTTTATTTCCTTTTGAAAAGACTCTAGAATAACATTTCTTCTCAGGAAGCATTTTTCCTTAATACATTAAGTTATTAATACATTACTATTCTAGCAATCTTAAAGTAGACTCCTTAAGAATATCACCACTGTATTTCCTTATTTTGGTTTATTTTGAGGAGGAAACCAGCAACAGAATTATGTATAATTTACAGCAAGGGAAAATATTTGTAGTTTGTGAAGCTAAAGCAATGTTTGCACAACTATCTGGTTGTAACAAATTCCTTTGATATTGCTGATTGCTGCAGAAGAATAAATAACAGTATAAAATTTTACTAACCACGAAGCCTACCAAAATTTCACATGTAGTGAAATTTAAATCAATTGCCCAAAGTAGTTAATTATGGACTTCATTTCAATTGTTGTTGTTGATTTGTTCTCTTTGCTACTTTGCCCAGACTGTAATTATAACAAAAAGAAATCTTACTCTATGGTTAAATATTTACAATGATGATTGGTATAAAAGCACATTCTATCAACAGAAAAGAACCACCCCTCCACACGTAACAGTTACAGATGGCAAGAAAATAGACTTCAGCCAAAATAAGTTATTTAGATTCTTCCTCTTCCAACCTGATCTCTAAAGCTAATTCTCTGTCTCAATTAAAGGAGAACTGACAGGAAAGAAATAAAAACAAGATTATTTTTTCCATCTTGTAGTACCTTAGAACTTCTCTGCATCAAAGCATGCTCATCTTCAGATGATGAAATGAATATTTCCTGGAATAATTTCAGTACCCTGATTTCAGAAATGTCTGTGGATAGTCATGGGCCTGTTTTGGTGTATTTATACAGTATACTTTATGTAAAAGTGGTAGTTGATCTTTTCCTTTCTCTTCAGACAAGTGGCAATGATAGAAGCTGAGAATTTCACCTTTGTCACAGAATTCATCTTGGCGGGACTCACCAGCGACAGAAAAATTCAGCTTCTCCTCTTTGGGGTCATTCTCATCTTTTACTTGATTACAGTTTTGGGGAACCTGATGATCATCATATTGGTTCACTCTGATGTACAACTCAACACTCCAATGTACTATTTTCTTTCTCATCTTGCGGTGATTGAAATATGTTACATCACCAGCACCATGCCCATAATGTTGTCTCATCTCATGTCTGGGAATGGAGCCATCTCCTTCCCACTCTGCATCGTCCAGATATTTGTGTCAGGGTCCATGGCTACAACCGAGTCTTTGCTACTGGGTGTCATGGCTTATGACCGTTATCTGGCCATTTGTTCTCCCTTAATATATACTGTTGTCATGGACCAGCATTGCCAGCTGCAGTTTGCTTTAGCCTGCTGGGTAATTGCGCCTCTGCTCTGTGCCATATGTGATGCCTTCCTGGTTTCCCAAACTTTCTGTGGTCCCAATTGTATCAACCACTTCATGTGTGAAATTCCTGTGGTATTAAAACTTTCATGTGGTGATACACAACTCGTTGAGAATATTGTATCTGGTGCAGGAGCCTTCCTCCTTATACTTCCCCTTTGTGTCATCCTGATGTCCTACATGTTTATTCTTTATTCCGTATCCCACATGAAGTCTACAGTTGGGCAACGCAAAGCATTCTCTACCTGTGGGTCCCATCTGCTTGTGGTCACCTTGTTTTATGGCCCTTCCTTTTTTATATATGTAATTCCAAAGTCAAACTGAGATCCTGATCATAATAAACACAGTGCAATTTTCTACATTCTGGTCACTCCTCTGCTTAACCCTATCATTTATACCCTAAGGAACAAAGACATCCATAGGTCAATAAAAAAGGTATTGCAAAGAAAAGACTTTGACCAGAAAATATGAATGTTTATGTATTACTTTGTAAGTCTTTTTTTTATGTCATGTCAGATTGGCTGATCATGAGTATTAATTCAGAATGTCTAAAATGTTGGTTTGTCTAGCCATAAACTCAACCCAATATTTCTGTGAATGACCACTCAGACTATTATTATCAGGGTGTTTAGGTGCAATGTAAATACTTTTTTTAAAGGAAAAATGAGAGCTATCTACAGAAACTGCAGAAAAACCAATCACTACCAACCTGCCTTCCATTGAGGAGCTGAATACTGCAATAGAAAAAACAGGGCTGTGAATATATTTACAGACATTCACATCTTGGACATAAATTGTTTCAACTCCTACCTTCAAAACAATGCTATAGAGCACTGCACACCAGGGTACAAGAACTAGACACAGGAAGAATTTTTCCCCAAACACCACCACTCTGCTAAACAAATATTTCCCTCAACACTGTCAAACTATTTACCAAGTCTGTATTACTATTATTCTTCTCATTGTTCCTATCACCGATCTCCTCCAACTTATGGCTATAACTTTGTTGCTTGTATCCTTATGATTTTATTGTTATTGCTTCCTAATACAATCTGATTGCTTATTTGTACCCTATGACTTTCATTAAGTGTTGTATCTTGTGATTCTTGATGAATGTATATTTATGTACACAGAGAGCATATGCACCAAAGACAAATTCCTTGTGTGTTCAATCACACTTGGCCAATAAAGAATTCTAATCTAATCTAATTTAATCGATATGGTGCTTTTATACAGTATCTGCTTCCTGGGCTCTTTACAAAAGTCCCGTTAATAGCCTCATTAAAGCTGGAGAAGAATTGACATAATCTAAAATATTATTTGGTGTGTGTGAACTGAAATGAATTGACTGAGAGGAACAGGGTCTACTGCCTACATTTCACAAGGTCCTATTAGTTGGGAATATTGTTTATAAATCCATGTTGATCCCAAGTGAACAATGAATAGGGAGTTGAAACATTTTTAAGGCCACAATATCTAGGTAACATTTGGAAGCAGCTCAGAAAGAAACCTCCCTAATTCTCTGAACTCCAGAAAGAGGAGGAAACATAGCATGGTATGCCTTTCAAGATGTTCTTAGTGGTAATCCTTGATATATGACTGGTCACTTAGCTCCTGCTCAAAATTATAACAGAGCTCTCTGGGGATACTCATGACCCAGCTTCAAAGTTCGAATGGCTGTCTCCCCTGTGGCCACATGAAAACATGTGCCCTGCCTTACATCCATTTGCAGGGTCCTACAATCACTTGGCTCCGTTCTATGATAATTTTTTTTGCCAAAATCTGTCATTTCATCTGGTTTTCAACAGAAACAGCTAATAACTGATGGTTGGTTCCCTTACAAGTGCAACATTCACTTAATGATTGTGGCATTCACTTAATTGCCAGAAAGAAACTCATAATATTGGCCTGGTCCCATGAACTCATTTTATGACCATCATGACTTCCGACTGTGATGGTCCGGCTCCATTATCATTGTATATTATGCAAGTGGTCCTTGACTTATGACATAACTGAATCCAAATTTTCTGTGGCGAAGAAATTCATAAGGGAATGTCTCTTCCTGCTACCTTCAGTTTGGAAGCAGTTCCATAGGTGGAAAGCATAGGCATTTTTGTTGAGGTAGCAATGTTTAGTACTGTAAGGAGCCCCAGACTGCTCCTGAGTGAAGGAGTGGAACGTCTACCAGTTTGAACTGAAGTAATAGAATGTGAGGCAACTGACAGTTGGAACAGAGTTCTTTTCAGGTGGGGCAGGAGATTAAAAAGTCTAATTCCTTAGCATCAGTGTGTGTTAATATAAGGCAACTAGCAGTTGGAACAGAGTTTTTTTCAGATGGGGAGGGGGAGTATAACTCCTTAGCATCAGAGCATGTTAATTATACTGTATAAGAATTACTAATGATCTGATGGTAATTTCAAAGAATCCTTTCTTAGTATGCACCTAGAAGCCAAGAGGAACATATGTGCCAAATTTCAAAAAATCCTTTGTAGGCTTTACAATTCTGGAGATTTTGTGCCGAGTGACTGGTATTTGGCTTATATATATATAGATTTCTCACTCCAATATTACTGATCAATATGGATCTCATCCAGGGGTTTCATGTAGATGTTGAGTAGGAAGGGACACAACATTGAACCCTGTGGTATCTCACAAATGAGGGATCTAGGGAGCTATTTTTCCCCTGCATCAACTGAAGTTGGCTCTAAAGCAGGGCTGTCAAACTCATGGGCTGGATGTGTCACATGCTGGCCCTGCCACCGCCCAGTTTAGCAAAGGGGAAAAAAGTCCTGATATGTCACGTGATAATGCCGTGATGACACAAGTTTGACATCCCTGCTCTAAAGGAAGAGAATGGTCTCTCCAATTCCCAACTGCCAAAACTAGTCCAGGATACCATGGTCAATGTAACTAAACCCCTGACAGATCAAGGAGCACAAGAATGCATTACTTCCATCCTAGCTCCAGTGCAGGTCATCTGTGTGTGTGTGACCAAGATTTCTCTCTGTACTAAATCCTGGTCTGAAATCTAACCAAAACAGTCCAAGATAATCCACTTTCTCCAAGGTGCTCTACTGCTGCTGTCAGATACATTTTCAACAACCTTCCCCTAAAAAGGGGTGATAACTGTCTGAAAGTATTGGCTCCAGAGATGACTTCTTAAGCAGAGGTCCAACCATTGCCTTCTTCAAATCTGAAATTACCTTCTCCTTCAAAGACCATTCTCTAATGCCACAGAGAATCCTATTTATTTCAAAAAATCACCAATTCAAACTCATTCCAGCTCACACCTCAAAACCAGTCAAAGTCCAACTCAGCATGGATCTGAGCAACTCATACTTCATTTTCAGGATTAATCTATTCTAAAATGCCAAATGAGTTTACTCAAAATAATGAGTGCCAGCCTATGGAATACTTAAGAGGATGACATGTTCAAGTCAACTCACTATGAATTCAAAATTAAAATTATAATTTAATATTATATCTTTAAGACAATAGCATTAAGCCTTATGCAAAAATCACCTTACCTTCTTTAAAGTGCCAATACTCTTCTCTGCCCACTGAAGACCGGATCTCATACTTAGGTTCTTAGCTTGCTGTTGAATTAATTGATGTTGAGCACAAATATATGCCATTTGCAACCTAGCCAATTCTGATCTTTCATCAGATATATCACTGCTTCCGTCACAGCTAGAGGACTTACTTATATGTACAAGTTGAAAATTTTCTTCATTAGAACTTTCCACCAATTCAGATATACCTTGGAAAAACTGTTTTTTTGTATAGGAAGTAAGAGCTCCGGTGCTTTGTTCTTCCTGATACAAATAATTATCTAAAGGAAGTTGGGTTAGCAGCACAGGAGGAGAATCCACATCTTGTCCAGCTCCAACAGCAAAAAAAGAAGCAAGTTTCTTAACTCCATCAGTTAGGGTTTGAAGCTTATTGTTTATCTTTATATTCATGGCTGTAAAGTTCCCTTGACCATCTTTCAGGATTTTAAGTTCTTCCTCACCTCTTTCTTTAACCTTTAAGGAAATAAAACTATTAGCTGAAGCCATGATTTGAAGTTTGTTACGACGATTAATTTTTACCTGCTTAATCTTTTTAAGAGCTTGAAATTCATTTTCTAACATTTTAAGGGTTTCCTCTTCTCCCTCACAATTGTTAGTGTTCAAATCAAGAGGCTTGGAAATCTTGAGAACTTCATTGAGAGCGTCGTCTCCTAAAATAGGTTTTGATGATTTTAGGAGAGCATTAAATAATTGCAGCTCTTCTTCAGATAATACATTACATTCATTCAAAGATGTACAGAACCACTCTAGAAATGATTTGTCTTCCAAAGTTTCAAACAACCAGTCAAAGTCTTCTCTGTTAAGTGAATCTGCCTTTAAATATCCTGTCCGCTTTAGAGTTTCAACAAATCTAGCTCCACCATCCATAATTGACTTCTCTTGTTGATGCTGGATATTGCGGGTGTTCTCTTACCACATTTTCAAGTATTTCTAGTAAAGAAAAGTATGGAATAATGAAAATTTATTTTATAAAGACCTGCATTTTGTCAGTTTATTTAGAACATAAACTTCAAATCAATTAGAATTTTGCATATTGATAACAATGCATTTCAATAGTCAGTAGCAAAATAATGCAAAAATGAAACTGGGTGAGCTAAGAAAAAAAGCCACGAGTCTTTCTAGGAAGCAAGTAAATTGCTTTAAACTTCAGAAAAAAAATAAGTTCCTTTCTACTCATTTCCTATTAAAAGACCCTTTTCTTTGGAAATTGACAGTTACTTCTCCCCTTACTTGGTATTAATTTCCAGTGTCTTTCCTTAGATTTATTACCTAGTGATCACAAGAATCCGCCCGCGTACGATTCAAAGGGATCCGTAGGACTGAAGAGCACTTGCACACCAATAGATCCCAGAGTGGAAGAACAACTGCTCTACTTTGGCGGGCGAGGGTGGAGAGGAATTCAAACTTCCGCCTTTTCATGATAACCAGCTCCCAGAGCCTCGCAAGAGCCAGCCCATTCTCCTGAGTTCGTAGACTTTTAGTTTAGCGCTGATCTCAGAATGGAATGATTCAACTTAATTAAAACTTAGCTTAATTAAAAAAGAATTAATTTAATTCGTTAAAAATTAAAAGTGGAGCCATCTGTACAGAGCCATTCGTCGGCATTTTACAATACCGTTAGTAAAACGTCCCGCCCTCCAGTCATCTGAGTTACCGAAAAAAAGATTCTCCCAGTTACTGCTCCCATAGCGTGTTACTCTACAGTATATCTCTATGGTATTTGTTTCACGCCTTGCGTTTCGGAAACCGGAAATCGTTATCGGTGACCCACCGGAAGTGGTTTCTTGGGAGGATCGTCCCGGCTGGAGTGGTGTCGTGCCTGAGAAGCTGCCTCACGGATTTCTGCCGTTGGGAAGCGGTGAGTTGTTGGAGCGCGACGAGCGTTTGGGCCTGGTAGACACGTATCTTTTCTTGCGTGTTCGTCACAAGGACTCGAGAGCCGTGTGAAGGGGGCTGGTATCGATGCTGGGCGGAAAGTGACTTAATCCCAGGCTTGAATCTCTTCAACCAACCTTCCCTCAACAGTGCTTCGCATTATACTGGGGAAGCCGGTCTTGCCTCTGATAGGACTTATTCATGTCCTCTTTAAAAGCACCCCGTGTCTATTTTGCTCCCTGAACCTCCTGAAAATTACTCCTTTTTCTCGGAGCTGCCGTGTCTCTAGACAACTGTTTGTGAAAAGCCCCCTGTAACGGTCGCTCCGCCTTCTTCCCTTTTAGTAAGAACTAAGGAGGACTTTATGCCAATTTTTCTGTAGGCTTCACCTCTTTATTATTTGTGAATTCCTGGATGGATTTTTCTTTTGGGGTGACTTTGCCACGCATATTTTTTTCTATCATTTCTTTTCTCCATTCTCTAGCATTCTTCTCCCCCCTCCTGATTAAAATGAAATGAGCCACTCTTGATAGCAAGATATCCCTAAACATTTGTGTAGCTTAGAAATCAAGTGTGGTAATTTTGGTAATGTGATAATATTCCCTCATTCTTCTAAAATCTATTCTTTGCCTACAATTTCCAATGTTTTTCAACATTTTTAAAAATATGATCCATGCAATAAGAATACAAATTCATGTGTATTCCAGACAGTGTTAACTCCTACCAATTGCCTGGATTGCTGCAGTTTTGTTTTTTGTTTTGCAAGATTTAAGAAGTGGTTTACTATTGCATTCTTCCTAGAACTGAGAGAAAGTGACTCTCTCAGGTCACTCAGCTGTCTTTGTATCTAAAGCAAGACTAGAAACCGCAGTTTTCCAGTTTCTAGCCTGGTGCCTTAACCACTGCACCAAACTAACTCTGTTACTGTACCTATACTGCTAGGAAATTAGGTACACAATAAATTATGTATTAAAACCAAACCACACATATCAGCCTTCTCTTAATATGGAGCATTCTAAGTATATAATATTAGGACTAAAACTGCCCCAAATTCCTTGGCTAATATAGCGGTTTGTCATGCTAGGTAAAAATTCTAAGAATTATAGATCTAAATGGTACCATAGGAGGAAGTACCATCAATGTAGTGTCACTTTGTGTGTGCACAAGCAACAAAAACAAATCTTTTCAAATCCAGTTTGGTGAAACTGATTTTGATTCAGATTAAATTAGCAACTGTTTACAACCTAAGATTTAGAAATCTAAAATCTCATAAAAACACAAGTCAGACCAAGTTTATCATTTTGTTTTTCATAATAGCCAAGCAGTGCCTCCAGATTTCTTGCAAACAGGAAATGGAGGAATGACCCTTTTCACCATTGTTTTGAGATTGGTCTCAAGATTTAAAGCCCTTGATGTATCTGTCTTCCATTAAGTTATCCAAATCTTTTTTAAAACTATCCAGGTTAGTGGGCATTATTACATCTAGTGTTAATTAATTCAACAAGAATTTTACAGTTCTTGTGGACTAGGATGAGCAACCCAAAACAACAAACTTCTAAAATGTTTATCTGATATACTGAAACTGAAGGTACAATATAGATTTCTGATAAGATGAAGCATGTCCACTTTCAGGACATCTGGGCTTTTTGACCAAGACATCTTTGATTTCATATTTTAAAAAGCAACATATATAATTTTGGGCAAAATTAGATTATTCAAGTAGTAGTGCCCCTTCTACAGGAATAATACCTCCCAAATATTCAAATAAATTGGTGAAGGGTTTTGTGCAAAGTGGCATTCAAAGTCATTTTCTTTGCCCAGTGCTAATTGTGTCGGTATACTGATCAATCGACAAAGCAGATATTGATGCAATATCTAAGTATGGTCAGGTTTACTTAATCTCAGTTGTTTTATTCAATAGATAGATCATAAAATTAGCTGATAGCAAGACTTGTGTTTTGATTCCCAACTTGGCACATCACATACTTAATCAAAGTTAAACAATTAAGTTCTGTTCTTTCTATGTATTTCAATTTTAAAGAAGATCCCTATCTCTGTATAGTAGATAGAGAAAGACAGACAATTCTGTCTTCTAAATGAGGACAATATTTGTATGATGAGCCTACAGGATTTTTAACAGAATTAGGCTGACAACATTACTTCTGCCCATGCTGCCTGGAATGAAAATTTCCTAATCATTACTATGTGTCTTTATTTGTAAGGAATCTTGAGGTATCATCCAATGTGTGCGGGTTGGGGATTTAACCTGAAAAATGTACCTATAAATTCAAGAATGAATATATATTTATATAGCTATGTAAATACATAGACATAATATTGATTTATTTTATGTAAGAATGCACATACAGTGTGAACTGTTCCTTATTGGCAATTATTGTACTTGTATTCTGATAATATGGGCAGTATTGCCAGAAGGAAAATTTATTCTAAAAATTAAGGTTACACCTGGCCCCCAAAAATCAAGTTAGGTATTTTTAATAAAAATAATATGTGAAATAAGTTCCTGGACTGACTGATTGTCTCTCCATTTACTTTATGGTGTACTATCTTGTGTTTCCACATAACAGCTTGATTAAATAGATTGCACTAAGAGTTAGTGAAGACTATATATAGGCTTTTATAAAATTTCCTGACAGAACAACCGGTGGAACAGCTTGCCTTCAGTAGTCGTGGATGCTTTATCACTGGAGGTTTTTAAGAAGAGACTGGACAGTCACCTGGCTAAATAGTATAGGGTCCCCTGCTCAAGCAGGGAGTTGGACTAGATAGAAGACCTGCAAGGTCCCTTCCAACTTTAATATTCTATGTTCTATAGGCTACAGTCACCAAGTGACTTCTATGACTAGAACCCAGCCACTCTTAATCCAATCATTTTACCACCTTGGCTCTCTGTGCAAGAAATGCCATAAATATTTAAATAGAACCTTTCTAGACACTTATCCTTGGCCTTTAGATTGTAGGAGGTATAATCCAACATATCTAATAAGTATTAAATTCTAGAAGACTGAATTAAATCATCTGACATGCTTGTTACTGATGATGTTATCTAGTTTGGATAATGAAACATCTGCAAGAAAACAACCAAGTTTAGAGAGCACTAACAACCCCCGCATTTCAACCCTGAGCTACACATATTTTCATTTATCAGTTTTCTTATTTTGATCACATTTCCCATGATAATTTGAATGTCTATTAAAAGTCCTTCAGGAAAAATTTTATTCCGTTAATCTCCAGATAATTTCATATAATAATCTATTTAGTATAAAATAGTTTTTGGATTATGACAGCAATTGAGAGTGGGATTGCCATTGCTAAGCGATACTGTCATAAAATGCAGTGTCGCATGACCATCACTTAGCAATAGTAATCCTGGCAGGTCCAGTGACTGTTATGTTAACTGAAGACATGGGGCTATTGAGGGGGAAGCAGAGGGAGTCCCAGGTAAGGAGCACAGAGTTGCCACAGAGGGTGGGGAGGGCTTGGGAGGCCTAGCATATGCTGTGGGTAAGATGAGGGAACTGGGGGAGTGAATTAGTGGAGGTTTGAGAGATCTGGCAGAGGTTGTGCACAGGCAAGAGTATCAGCTGCAGATGAGAACAATTTACCAGAGTGACTTGCACCTTTCCTTGCTGACTTCCCCACTTTGTGGGAAGCTAGCAGTGAAGTAGTGCTCATGTGACTGTGATTGCCTGTGACTTTGTAAATGAAGTACAGTGAAACCTATTGTAAATGTTTCTGGGCATACAATACCTAGATAAGATTTTAGCCAGGCATGTGATTGGCCAGTAAAATTCATAATTGTGCAGTAAGGATCCTTAGATAACCTTGGCCTCAAATTAAGGGATAGTAATGTAAACATGATGCTATATATGGTATAGTAATATAGTACAGTAAACATAGCTAAATCATGTTTTTCTTTGAGGTCACTACCAACTGTAGGAAGGACTGCAGTTAGTGACCTTGTGCTGCCACTAGACAATATTCTTTTTTTTTCATAATGAACTTGAATATGTATGTACTTTTCCATTTGTTTTCAGATCCTGTTTAAAAGCTCCAAAGGCATTTGTTAAGAAGAGATGGGTAAG
>JANHFJ010006061.1:22167-34093 GCA_032468195.1 Cerberus rynchops
GTTATGAAGTATTTTAGATAACTATCTCAAAATGTTGATAAGGATGCCTTTTTAAAGTTCATCACATTTGAATATTACCAAGGAATGCTGTAGTATTTTGAAAGATTTTAAGTTAGTAGATTAGTGTCCACTTAGTATTAAAGCAACTTGAGATAAGAACTCTTACAGTATTTATCCCAAACAAGATAAGATATATCAATATCATATTTACATTTTGGGCTTGTTACCATTCTCATATATAATTTGCTTTATTTTATTTTTATCCCACTTTTATTACTTTATAAGTAACTCAAGGAAGCAAACATATCTAATATCCTTCTTCCTCCTATTTCTCCGCAACAACAATCCTATCAAGTGGATTAGGCTGAGAGAGTGACTTGCCCAGTAATCTAACCATCTTTCATGACTAAGGCATGAAACTCAGAGTCTTCTGGTTTCTAGATTAACATATTAGCCACTACACTAAACAGGTTCTCCATGCCAAACTATATATAATATAATAATTAATGCAATGTTATATTGTTCATTATTTAATTGTTAAACCTTCTAATAGTCATAAATTGAAATTATTCATTCATTTCATATTGTAGATGGAGAAGAGAAAACATATGGTGGGTGTGAAGGCCCTGATGCTATGTATGTGAAGTTGATATCTTCTGATGGCCATGAATTCATTGTTAAACGAGAGCATGCACTCACATCAGGAACAATAAAGGCAATGTTGAGCGGCCCAGGTTGGTATAACACTCATTTCTGAAAAACTGGGATTGAGAATTTTTTCTTTGTCTTGCAATACTAGAGTAATCTCTGGAACCAGTTTCTCAAAAAGAACAGTACAGTTTTGTAGGATTTAGAATTTCAATTTCAGTCAGAAACTATGTGTCCAAACAAAAGTGAAAATGATTTTGGAATCATAGGGATTTTCCAATATTACCAGAGGAAAGATTCTAAGTTTTAGGTACTTTTTTATAGATCAGTTTTTGTTTTTTTGAAAAGGGATCAGTTTTGAGTTAGCCATAATACAATTTGGGTCAATTATGGAAAAATAATGTCCATATTCATTCTGCTAATGATAACTATACAATTCTATAGAAGCAGAATGTTTTTGCCAATACAGGGGATATCACTGGTAGGATAAATTTCCCTTCCTCACTGTAGACATTTCCTAACAAATATAGTATTCTACCTGCCATGCCCATTAAATCCATAAAATAGATTTGGGTCCTACAAGCCAGATTTATGGGGCGAAGGAGCTTATATTTCATATCACATTCACTTATATTTCACACATGTTCAATCATGCTTACTACTATTTTATTCTAGGAATAAAATTCAGGGATAATCAACAGCTATCAAAATTTAATCTTGAATTAATATTTAATTCAAATTTATGACAAAATACTTTTATAATAATATCATTATAGCACAATTCCCAATTTGTTTCTTTTTTGAAATAAAAACTGATTAATTTAAAATCCAGTTATTTTTAAATTTGCATTTAATATTGCTAAAGGAATAATTTTTAAATTTTAATTAGATAAATGTGAGTTTAAGATTCTCTAAAATGTAGAGGCCTAATCTGTCTTCAGGACAGAAATAAAGTTATAAATGATGGATTCATGCGGCAACATTTGACAGAGAACAGGTCCCTCATATATAATTATAGATATAATGTGTACAGGATCTACTGAGAACTATACAAGATACGTGAATGTTGATATCTTGTTAGCTACTTTTTTGGATGCTTTCCCATATTCCTAACTATAATTTATGATTTAGGATAGCAGTTAACTTCAGTCATTATATTTTTACAATTGCAAATAAAATAATGGTGAAAATATCTGAATGAGATACTGTACTTCTCAACTATAAAGCTAGTTGATCAACTAATGGATCAACCATTATCTCATTGCTAATTAATATCATAGAATTATGAATAAAAATGGGGCAGACAATATGTTTTTTTTTTTCAACTCCTTATTGGAAAGCCAGGATAACATAAAAACAGCTCCTCAATTATTACTTCTGGCTGCAGATCAACAATAGAAAACAGATTATTTCACATGTCTGCTCAAATACCAATCAGCTATGTGGATGCAAGGTGCTCCCCCCCCAACATTTAGTAACTTTCTTGGGGGACAATGATTAAATATGGGCTTATCTTCTAAACTACAAGTACTAAACAAAGTCAAGGCTTAAGTGATAACTATGTATGCCAGATATTTATCTCTTTTGGCTTTTCCTCCGAGAAATACATACATGTATCAGAAGGCCAATGAATACAAAGGAAATGGTCATAGAATATAACTTTGAATAGTAGTTTTCATCTTTCTCTACATTTACATGTAAATGTGCTGTGTGTGTGTGTGTGTGTGTGTGTGTGTGTGTAAACTAAAATAGTGGCTGAAAAGTAGTGTTATTTATTAGTGCATCATATTCAAGAAAATAACTGATTTTATTCTGATTAGATCCAATGGTATAATTAAAACAAGTTGCAATAAGGATTGGTTTGACAGGATTTAAAAAAAAACCTTAGGTCAAATGAATATATCTGAAAACTCATTCTGAATTTGTTCAAGTTGATCAAATTTAAATGATTATAAAAGATAAAGAAACAAGAAGCATAACAAATCTAAAACACAGAAGTTCAAGTAGCAGTGGTTTCATTGAATTATATGTATATACATACAAATGCAACACATACACGCTTCTGAATTAAACATTTGTCAAAAAATATGCTCATGAGTTATCTTTGTTTTTTATGTGCACAGGGCAGTTTGCTGAAAATGAAACAAATGAAGTGAATTTCAGAGAGATTCCCTCTCATGTGCTATCTAAAGTATGCATGTATTTCACCTACAAGGTTCGCTACACTAACAGCTCCACAGAGATTCCTGAATTTCCAATTGCACCTGAGATTGCACTGGAACTGCTGATGGCTGCAAACTTCTTAGATTGTTAAATAGAGTAAATTATAATAAAAATGTAAACCACCCCCCTTCCCTTCCAGTATTTAATACATATGTTTAGTTAGCAACTTTTTCGTATAGCATGTTTTATATGTTTGGCCAAGAACTGTATCATCACTGTGGAGGATATTTCCCACAGTGATTTTGCATAGGAATCATTCATGCTCAGATTTTGTTTTTCTGCTTACACAAGTACGGACTTCTTACCAGTTGATAAATAAACATGCCAAGTTATGCATGACCTTTGCCTTATCCTTCAGCAAAAAAAAAAAAAAAATATCAAAGCTATGAATTTGCTGAAATTACTTCTTTCTGAGAACAGATCACTGAATCCTCTCTGGGGATGAATCCAACTTTGCTCATTTGGAATGCTCAGTATTGGGGTATGCTACAAATGTGCTGGGGAGGGGCAGGATGGAATTTTATGTTAGCATATTCTCAGATTGTGCTAATAATAAAATGGATTTATGTTGTAATTGTAAAAATGGTATATAGCTATGCTTATAACACATTTGATGCAATACTATTTACATAGTAACCTTATCATGGCTTTTCACATACTTCAGTTCTTGTTTACTTTTAGTAATTTTATACATTCATCTATAGGCTTTATAAAAATGATTCCCAACTATACTGTCAAATGTAAAACAGGACTGTAACAAAATGATACTTCTCAATTTAACATGAGCAAACTTCATCCTGAATAATAAGATTTTCAATCATAACTGGACTTCATTTTGTGCAGTAAATAATAATTTATTAAATCCATATGCCATCTGACTCCCAGTGATTCTGGATGGTTTACAAATTGTTAAAAACACATAACAATATAGTACAAGAAACAAAAATCAAAGAAATTAACATGGCAGAAAAAACAAACCTGGATGGGAATAAGGGAAGGAAAAACAGACATCAACTGTCCTCACCAGATCCCTAATGAAGACTAATATCTTCAAGGCCTTTTGAAATCTTGTTAGGGTGGAGGCTGTTCAAATCTTGGAGGAACTTTATTTCAGAGGACAGATGCTGCTACAGAGGAGACATACTTTCAGGGTCCCAAAATGCAGCATTATTCAATGGAACCTGGGGCATGCTAATCCTGCCAGATTGAACCAACTAGGCACATATTACGGGACAGTGTAGGTTAGGCATTATTTTGTATAGCAGTTTATACAAAATCTACAAAATAAAGCGTATGAGTTAAATGCTGGTCTATCCAGCATTTTTTTTTTGTTACTGTTTACAATAAGTTCTGTTAAGGCATTTTGGATATTGCTGTTTGGCAACAAAGGTATGCAGATGTTTCAAGGAACATTCTGTCATCCTATTCTGACCATGAATCAGACCATTCCAACTGTACCAGAGCCAGTCCAACCTTTCTTTTTTTGTAAACTTTAACAAGCATTACAGAAAACAAAATGGTTTTGAATAAAAAGTACAATAAATTTATATGCATGGATCCTACCTGCAATCAGAGTTAAAAAGAAACTAAAGCTTCACAGATTTGATATGTGTTCAAACTTAAGGCATCTGTTCAATTTAAAAAAATGGGGTGGGAAATTATGAAAGATTGACTTAAATAATTTTTTATAGTGAAGTGACCTTGCTTGTGAAATAAACATTTTTTTTCTTTTTGTTGTCTTTTGAGTCAGTCTTGACTCCTGGTGACTACCTGGACTAGTCCCTGCAATTTTCTTGGAACTACTTCAGAAGTGGATTACCAGTATTGCCTTCTTAGGGGCTGAGAGTGTGATAAATAAGCTTTTTGATAAATATGCTTTGCCATAATTTTATGTACTTTTCATAATATACTGTACTTATTCAGGCCAAAACAAGGAATGATACTGGGGTGAGGGAAAATCTAGAGTTCTAGCTTTTCTAGTTGAACTAAACATTCAACTCTTTCGTATACTAGTTCCCCATATAGAACCGATGCAAGTAAACATAAGCAAACACTACTTACATTCCAAGTAGAAATGTGCAGTAACGGTGTCTTCTGGTACAATTAGGTCTAAAATCTTACATTAGTCAATTTGTTCTTGATTTATTGATTTTTCCCTTCTTTCTCAGGCCAATATTCCTGTTCTATTTATCATATGTCAGGTCTTGTTTTTTTAATCTATTCTGAATAATGTTCATTTGTGTATGTATTCTGAAAGTATGGTGTAATGTGTTTATTTCAGGATTATTCTCTCATTGAAAAATGAGGAAGGAACTGATATATAGAAAAGTGCATAGTGAAAACAAAGTATACCATGAATTTCATTTTTGTTTCCAAATGCTTCCACTGTCAGTAGTTTCTAGTTTTGCATACGCTGAAGATAAGAGAAACTGGAATAATTCTATTAAGGTATACTGCTCATAGTGAGGTGGCCTCCTGGTACTGCAAATGTTAGTTGCTATGCAACTGGCCCAACAAAAGAATGTGAATATAAATCTTCCATTACATTGGATAAGAGTATAAACAACTATGCTGTGAGGGAAATACAGAAATCTGTTAATTTGTGTAAGATATTCAAATATTTATTTATAAAATAAATTGTGAAATTGATAGAATTTGAAACATCCAGGTCTACAGCTGATAGAAAGTTGTCTCTACACATACAAAGCTAAGATTTATTTCTACATAATTTACACTACAAAACTACTTAAAATATTAATAGGGATGGATTCCACATGTCTTTTATGAAACATGCTATTTTCCAATGTATTGTTATTAGTCTTTATCCAATGGTAGTGACAGTATATATTACTTATATGCTTACAGGATTAGTTGTAATTTTAAATAATGTAATTTAATGAATATTTAACATTCAGAACACTCATTTTAATTGTTTCCTTCTTCAAACAGACCCTTTTTAGTGCCTTTGAGTCAATGGGAGCTCTTAGCTGACTGCCTGGTCTATTCCTTGCAATTTAATAGTTTTACAAGTTTCTGTTTCCCTGGAATAAAAAAAAAATCTTGGCAACAACTACCCATGAGATTTGAAAGAGTAGAACAACACTTCTTAGTCTTGTCTCTGGAAGCAGTGGACCGCTTACAGTAAATCTGACAATGATAAAGCCAGTATTTCAAACATTCCACAGATATTTCTAATTATTCAGGGAGTCCTAAACACACTGATTGGATTCATATGCCTAATTAAAAATATAGTTTGACTTATTTTGATTAAAGAACAGTGTGAAACCAGGCATTCTGGCTTATAAAACATGATTTATAGTTTAATACATAGTGTGAACCAAATTATGGTTTATTCAACCAAACATGGTTAAATAACCTACGGCTAAATGCAATATGTAATCAAGTCACTTGCTAATGTAGTCTACCCGTCAGTTATCCTCTAGGTAACATGACCATGGAAATATTGGACAACATTGACTCTCTCACCTAGGAAACAGATGAACGTTGCCCCCTAGAGCCGGACATGACTGGACGGGGGAAACCTTCATCTTTATGTACCGTATGTTTGGGATTGTGTTCATACAGCATTGCTGTTCTTGTTTACACAGCATAGCCCAACGAAATACATATGCCTTCTTCCTAAAACAATGATGCTCCTCAATCAGCCTAGTTAACTTGTTCCATAAACAAAGTACCAGTCTGAACTGTTGAAATATTAGTAAGTTCAAAAACAATTTCCACTTTGACTGAACTAATGATAAGGGCAATAACTGATATAATTTTATTTAATAATAGTTTTAACAAGCAAGATAAACTGAAAAGAATAATCTGATCTAGATTCACTTGGTTTCTTGACATATTAGATCTATGGAAGATTATCTGTGGAATCTTTCTCTGCTAGAGAATCCTGGAGTCTGTTAGCCAAAGTCCAGGCGTAAAATAGTAAGTAGACAGGTATCTATTAAGAAAATGTATGTGTCTGGATATGCATTCAATCCATAATTTATGACAAGCTCCAAAATCATACAATCTTTAATCCAAAATTCCAACCCTTGTTTTCCTTCTAATTCAAATGAAAATAGTTTAATAACTGTCAGACAGCTGGGAGTCAGAAACCCTGTTCAAAATTGCTCAGTGATCTAATAGATCCTGCTCTAATTTTTATTCACTTATTTGCACTATTTTAACCATGGTAGTTAGATGAATTGCTTCCTGTTATGTTATTGTCCATATGTCAAAATTAAGTTTAAAAATCATAGTTTATTAAGATGTTAGCAATATATTACACCATCCTTAATGACACTTCAGTTCCAAGGAATACAGTCATGAACTGTTATGTTATAAATATGTCAGTGATTCACTTAAAATAGTTCCGAGGATAGAGTTAGGTGGAAACAGATGATTTGCTGTGGCGACCCCTAATGGGAACAGCCGAAAGATTTACTTAAAATAGTTAAAAAGAGAGAAATGGACATTTTGAACGTATATTATACAGGCTATAAAGTATTTTATTTGTAAAAAAATGAAATCAAGTATTTTAAAACAACTTGAAAAGGGATTTAGCAATTCTTGTATTCCAAACCAAACAATGAACAGTTTGTACAACATGAGGACTGAAGAAAACTTACAGTGGTTCCCATACTAAGTCCAAAGGGTGTAATCTTGTGTCCAGTTTGTGTGTATTTGTGCCTTTGAGACAGCGTTGACTCCTGGCAAGTTCCTGGACCCCTGCAATTTTCTTAGCAATTTCCTCCCAGAAATTGTTTGCCATTGCCTATTTTCTAGGGATGAGCATGAGTGACGACCCAAGATCATCCAGCTAGTTTCATACCTAAGGTAGAACTAGAACTCAGTCTCCCCAATGCCTTAATAACTATAAAAAATTACTCCATTAACCAGTGGAATCTCAATAAAGATTATGGCAATGCTTTTTTTTAAAATGTCAAGTTCAAGATCCATATTAATCTGTGTTTTTGTATATCATTTGCCACATTAACAAATGTTCTGTATGACAAAAAAAAAATTTGTGGCCGTAATGGTAATTATATAGTTGTGGTTGTCATTTGGCTGGATGATAGGAAAATCTGAAGTGAAGAATCATCTTCCAATTGCTTATGTAAATATTAATTTTCATTCCAAATAGATCATTACATGCCAACCATTCATGAATTGGTAAAATCATGTATTTATTTCTGACAAAAACATTAGGATTTCAAATTCCCTGCTCAGAGGAAATCTGCCCAGATATATTTTACTTACTTTTAGATTATACTTTGAGTAATGAAAAAAATCAGGCACCACCAGAAAAGCAGTTATTTATCATGGCATGTCGTTTCCTATACATATGTAAGCTTAATTATTTCTGTTCTGTGATGATATATTCTGTCTAGAATAAACGGAACAGCTTTTTTTTAATAGCACGTCAAACGTAAGCATACGTTTTGAAAGTAGGTCTGCCTAAGTATATGCTGTATCTGAAACGTAGGGCACTTGTGATGTCATTGCTGGCGATATGGAAGAGATTCCAGGTGGCAACCAAAATACGTTTTGCTTCTCCTCCAAGCTCACTAAGTCGAACCCTCACATCGTCCGTGAGGTTTTTTGGGCACCCCTTCCAGATGCAAGGCCGTAGTCGGAGAAAACACTTAAAGGGCACGCGATGTCTGGTGCGTCCACGAAGTTATATCCGCCTATTTTTTAATAAACCGCCTGGCACCCTATACTCGGGAAGTCAGCACGGGCACGCACGCGGCCTACGATCTTACCGAGTTCTGACGCCGTAACGAGACGGGCTACGGTTTGCTTTGAACCTGGGTTTTTTTTGTTTTTTGTTTTTCTAAAGGAAGACCAGAATTTTAGCAACCCGCCCGAAGACGTCCCGTGCCCACCTGGCACCGACTACACGGCAGGGCTTCGGGGCGCATGCGCGCTTTTCACGGGATGGCCGGAGTTCCCACGTGACCCGTAGGGGTGGGGGGGAGAGGCGAGGAGGAGAAGGAAGCGACCGGGGAAGAGTGCCGGCGTTCCTGCCGCCGCCTCCGCCGCCGTCGCCGCCCTGCGTCTCTCCCGGTCCCGGCCGGCGGCTCCGAGAGCGGACAGTGTGGGGAGGCGGATCCATCATGGCGTCTATGCAGGTGAGCAGCCTGCGGCAGGCTGGAGTGGCGCGTCCCTTCGTCCCCAGGTGACTCTCTCGGGACTACGGAGAAGAGTGGGGCGGAGAGCGGCGCTGCCGTCAGCTGGAGTTGGTGAAGGTTGGACCGGAGGTCTCTCGCCCGTTCTCGCCTTGCGCTGACTTCCGTGAAGCGGCGGCGGCGGCGGTTGGATCTGCTCTGGCGTTTCCTGCCCGAGCGATTGGAAAAAGCGCCGAGAGGAACTTCGTCCTGAAGGGGACAGGCGGGGAGGCAGAGAAGGCCAGGAAGGAGAGAGAGCTCGGCTTCTTCCCCGCCTTCGTCTCCCTTCCCGGCTGAGGAAGGGGTCAGGAGACGGGAGAGAGAAGCCGGGTTGTCCTGCGGCTCGGAAGCCGGGGTGGAGGCGGCGGGCCAGGTTGAGCTTCCCCGGATGAGAGCAGGTGGCTGTTTCCTTAGGTGTGGCTTTCCAAGACTTGGGCTGCGCTTGGTGGCGAGTGTGGGAAGGGGCAGTAAAAGGCGTCTTGCTGCCTGAGGCCGGGCTGTGGCTGCTTCGTGAAATGAAATGCCTTAAGAAAAAAAAAACAAAACCCTTTTTTCTTCGGAGTCCTTTGAAGGGCTGCGTTGCCCTGGAAGTATGGAGAAGAGAGAGTTTTTGATGGAGCGCCTGCCTGCGAGGGTTTGGGAAAGAAAGAGGGAGAGCTTAGGAAATCGCGGCGTGCTTTCTTTTTGGTACGTTAGTCGTGGCATATTTTGTTTTTGTAGAAGTAGCCGCTGCAGTTACCATTGGATCTATCATATCAGTCTCTGTATGAAGATCGACTTCTACGGTGATTTATTTGTAGGGTCCCATAGACCAATTATCCTGACTTCAGGGATGCCTTTGTAATCCCAGGATTTCAGGGTCACCAAGGGAGCCAAGTTCAAAAGACTGGCTGAGGGAGGTGAAACAGGTCCAGAAGGATCCCTTCTCCCCACTAAGTAGCTTACTACTGCTCTCTTAGACACTTTGATGGCAGGCATATTCAGAAACAACCATACTGAGTTGTGAAATTCTAACTGACATTTCTGTTTTGCCTTTATGTTGGAATCGGGAAGTCAACCTCCTGCTGGCCACCAGCTAATTGGCCATTGCAAATCTTATTGTAATGTCCCATTTGCTTTCTCCCCCTTATCCATTGAAAAATCTCGCCATCGCTGTTTTCTACAGTTTTGTATTTATTTTTATTGCTTTTTAAATTAATAAAAAGGACAACCCAAAATAATGGTGATAGTGATACTGTTAAAGAGGGAAAAAAAACATAAAAAGTACTCTAACAAAAAGTGAAGAAAATACAAAAATGTAATGTGTCTTTTATAACAATAGTTACAATTCTATGTGTATCTGTCTAATGTAAATAGTGAAAACATATTCTGATACACTTATATGATCATTTTCAATCTACTTTTTCTGAATAAATGAGTCCCATATTTCATTATACTTGTCCATACAAAGCCTACATCTATAGGAAATCCACACATAGATGGCAAGTGCAATCAGGTCTTCAATCCCCTGAGTGAAAAGGGGCATACATTTATCTTTCCAATATTAGTCTTGATAAGAGCATGGAAAATGAATTTATGTTGTCCAGTTCTCAAATTCAATGAATTAGATACATAATTCAAGAGAATATTACCCTCTGAGAATTTTAGTTTTAGTTGTACTTCATATTTATATAATTCACTACTTTATCCCAAAAATGTAACTATATTATAAAAACATGTTTTAAAGAAGCATTACCATTATTACATCTCCAATAAAATGATGTTTTGACAGTCCTTTCTCTATAAATGTAACAGTCCCATAAATTCTAAATATTTTTTGTTGTATAAATTGTAATTGGAGGTCCACTGACATTTTTGCTACAGAAATTAAGACACTCTCCCCTTATCTAGATAATATAGATAATATTCTGTTTAATTGTTTTAATAATCTTAAATTTTAATGCAGCTTTAATTTAATTAATTTTAACTTTTTTAATTTTTATATTGTTGTTTTTTATCCGCTGTTCACCGCCCCGAGTCCTTCGGGAGAGGGGCGGTATATAAATTTGAATAAATAAATAAAAAAATAAATATAGAAATGCTAATTCTATTCACTCATTTTTTAACATTTGCCTATTGAATTGATTTATTGATAACTAACTATAAAAGTAAAAGGTTTTTTGGTTTCAAATGATTAAACAAGTTGTTCTAGTACAGTGGTGGCGAACCTATGGCATGCGTGACAGAGGTGGCACTCAGAGCCCTCTCTGGGGGCATGCGCACTGTCACCCCAGCTCAGTCCATCACATTTCTCCGTCACGTTTCTCACTGTAGTTTGCAGGGAAACAGAAGTTTATGGGACAAAAAAAAATCAGTCAATCAATTGCAACTTCTCATGAAAGAAAAAGATTGCGCTTCCTGAAGAGCTGCCAGTGTTGTGATACCCCAGCTCCCCGCTGGCCAGCTGATCTTTGGTTGTCCACTGCGCGCGCATGCAATAGAAACAGACTTGCAGTTTGGGCACTCAGTCTCTAAAAGGTTCGCCATCACTGTCCTAGTACCTCAAGTGCCTTAGAAACCGAAAATACTGCTCTTCTGAATAGTGTTGTTAGCAAATGCTGTAATTGTAAATATTTATCTTTGTATATAGGATATGTTAAAAATTATCCTTATTATCTATCAATTGGTCGAGAGTTAATATGCCTGCTTCTAAGGTCTTTCAAGCTAAATCAGTATTTGACTTTCCCATGCTGTATTTTTAATAATAATTAAGAATTATTGAAGTTGTATTCTGCTCCTTAAAAATGATTTACTTTCTACTTTATTTATTTTATTTTATTTATTTATTTATTAAATTTTTATACCGCCCCCTCTCCCTAGGGACTCGGGGCGGTGTACAGCAATTA
>JANHFJ010006064.1:24136-37748 GCA_032468195.1 Cerberus rynchops
AAAGTAAACGCAGGGACACAGGGACTTAACAGCGGCATACGTTGCCATAGGTGCATGCATGGGATGTCAGTGACGGGCCGGGTAAATGCGCTCCGTGGGCCGCATGTGGCCCGCGGGCCGTAGTTTGAGGACCCCTGTCTTACTAGGTTGACTCTGGTTGACATGACATAGTATATATTCCCAATCTGATGCTGTCTGACATGAAACCTACCTTTTACAACAGTTTTCACTTTAGTTATAAACATTAAAATAAATGTAATATCATGGAAAATGTAGAACCATCATTTTTGGTGTGCAAAAATCAGTGTAACCATGACATGGCAGCAAGGAACTAAGATTTTCTTTTTACTAGCTGTTTATTACTGTCCAGTAGCCATCCAGATTTCTACAGTCCATAGATAAAGCTCAGGAAGACATATCTGATATAGAACAGGATTGCTATAATTATGTACACAATAAGATTCTACAAACAAATGAAAATGTAAGATAAATCAGATTCCAGTAGTGAAAAAAAGAGATGTTTTAGGAATAAATAGATATAAAAATATGTAGTTTCATATTAGATCAGGATAAGATTGGGATAGAAATTACTTTTAATTCCTCAAGATTTTCCCCATCTTTGTACCACAGTGGTGAGCTTTGCAATAAGAGCTAGTAACAAGAAGAATTCTTCATCTATTTTTTTTTCACATCTAGAAGTCATTTAGGAATTATGCTCCTAGAAAAGAAAAATCAGATCTGACAATTGGTAGCTCAGTAAAAACTCTTGAGTTTTTCTCTATCGTTATATTATTGTCCCTCTAGAAAAAAACTGTTCTGATCGCTTTACTTAATTTTGCTTTACTTAATTTCCAGAAAAACTGGAAAGTTCACCTGTTCTGACATTCATTATTGTTTCTGGTTCTTTCTCTTCTGTTTTTAGAGCAATCTGAGAAAGACTAGGAATGGACCTGTTAAGTATTCAAAGAAAGAGTGAAGTGATCCTCCATTTAGGCGGGAGAAATACTCAAATATGATTGGTTTACAATGTTGCAAGCTGGCTATAAAAAGGCTAGCCTGCCAGCAATGTTTTGCTGGGTTTCAGAGAGAGCTGTCACTGTTTGAATAAAGAGTTGAAGTCACTTCATTAATCTCTGTGGTCTTCTTGAGCTCAGAAAGGAACAGGACCTCAGAATAATCATACCAAAATTCAATCCCACTTTCTCCGCTTCATTACCTCACAGACAGAAGAAACTTCTCCAAAGAGATAAGATCAGGGCATGATTTACTTATGATCCCACCTAAAGAGCTAACAATTAATTTAGGGACTGATAATGGTTTGTATCCCCAAAGCAATCACTGGTATATCTTCAATAAATTTTCAAGAAGTGAGCAGTATGTAAAAATATTCTATGTCAACTTTCACTAATTTACAGTTTTCAAGATGTATTAGACCTGAAAACATACAAAATTATCAGGAAATTCTGGAAGCTGTAGACCCAGATCATACGCAGGACATCAGTTTATGGAAAACTAATTTCTTATGAAGACCAGAAATTGAAAGCAAATGCAATAATGCTAAGTTTATTTTTATACAGTCCTTTATAAATGAATGGAGTTAAGTATTAAATGCTGTCAGAAAACATCTAATAAGTAATGATTGTTTTAAATGATCAGGTGTAAAAAATGAATCACTATTCAGAATTACAGTACAAGCTTTAGAATATTTCTTTGCTAAGTCAGTCCATTGGTCTTTCTAGCAATTAACTAACTTCCTATCAAAGCCTAGTGCTGTGATTGCAAACCTATGGCATAGGTGCCACAGGTGGCACGCAGAGCCATCTTGCTGGACACACAAGCTGTCGGCCAACTTACCTCCAGCTGAGCATGCACATGCAATTGCACATGCATGCATACTGTGTCTGTGCATGATTGCAGCAGGAAATAAAACTGGTCTTCAGAGCTCTCTTGCGCATGTACAGCGCGTGTGCATTGCAAGTACAAAAGCTGAATACATGCACAGTTGGTATGATTGCACATGCAGCGCATGTGGAGGAGCCACACACAAATGCAGATGGCATGTGCCAAGTGCATACTTTTCGACACTCGGTAAGTAAAAGGTTCGCCATCACTGCTCTATATTCTCACAAGACAGGCTCAATTTCAGCTTTCTCTGGATACCTGATAAATAACCTTTTATGTACCTGTCCACTGACCCAAGATGAGAATACAGGAAGTCCCCAACTTACAACAGTTTATTTAGTGACTGTTCAAAGTTACAACGGCACTGAAAAATGACCGTTTTCCCCACTAATGAACATGGAAGCATCCCTACGGTCACATAAAATGCTTGCCAACTGACTCATATTTATGATGGATGCAATGTCCTTGGGGGGTGGGTCACATGATCACCTTTGCGATAAGCAAAGTCAAGGGGGAAAGCAGATTCATTTTACAACCGTGTTACTAATTTAACAACTGCAGGGATTCACTTAACAACTGTGGCAAGAAAGGTCATAAAATGGAGCAAAACTCATTTAACAAATGTCTCATTTAGCAACATAAATTTTGCAGTTGTACTCGCAGGTCGAGCATTACCTGTACTCTCTTAAAAATGTTCACAGGCCACAGATTTATTATATGACATTTCAAGACAATTTCTGTAGCCAACTTACCTTTATTTTCAGTCAGGTTGTGGCTGAATTTTTGGTACCCTTTGAAATGTTTGGTAAACTTCTGCAACTGCACATTTTTGGTGTGTTGCTGTTGTTAAATCTTGCTATGTGGTTTTGACCTCTCATATGGGTTTTATAGTTTTCATGTTAGTGATTACTTCAATAATCATTTTTTTTAAAAAATTGACTAAACAGTTGATACATAAATAAACATACAGTTGTACACATTAATCAGAGTCATCACAGGATATCATCTTTTTTTAAAAAAAACAAGTAGGCATAGTTGTTTTTTTAGGTATATTAAGATGCAAAAAAGAAGAAAGGAATAGTAGAAATAGAAGCAGAATTTTGACCCAGTATTTGAGAAATAATTAATATGAAATGCTTTTTTTTTTGTTTTTGCATTATTTGGAATATTAGAAAGCAACGCTCCATATAATGTAATTATTAGCTTCAAAATTCATCAATGGGATCAGGAACAATAAAAACTTGACTAGTCATTCGCTGGTTTTCAAAAGAAAGTATGATAGTATTCTCCTTTCCCCTTTTTTTTTTAAATTGCCACATCGCTACCACCCTGCTTCTTTTCATTTGCAGGTAGCTGCATATCTAGTAACTGTTCCTCAAGGGTGTTTCAAAGTCTGATTTCCAATTATGTAAATCAAAGTGGCTAGGGCAGCATTATCTAAGATTAATTAAAAAAGAAATCACCTTCCATACAAAGCTTCCGAGCCACATTTTCGGTGCATGTTAAGATTAGTCAGTGTAAAAGCAGCATTTTTTTTAAAATAGCATACTTTTTTTTTCAGTTCTTGATTTCAAGCCATAAGTTACCATTTCAGACAATGTTTTCAAAACTATTAGTGCCAAGCCAAAATATTCTCTCTTGTTTTAATCAGTAGTTTTGAAAATCTGCCCTGCAGCACTAATAAACTAGAACTAAAATTTAGGAGATGAGAACTGTTCTTGTGTAGTTTAATGGAAAGCTCCTGGATATACTAATGAAACAAAACAAAACAAAACAAAACAAAAAATCTTTAATGATTTCAGCAAACTTTCTTGAAAGAAAATGCTGCAATTTATTATCCATGTTTATATACCTGCACAGACCATTGTTTAGTCATGGAGCATAATGAACAAAATAATCAGTTAAAAAGATGTTGGAGACTAAGTAGGATAATAGATGATCAACTATTAATACTGCATTAAATATTTACATATTAAAATATACAAATTAAATGTATTTATACATCAAATTATAAATTAAAAAATGACTATCAACCATAGTTATTTTAAAGTTATACACTTTTAAGGCTGGAGATGGAGAATAGAAGTGTTCCCACAATGTTCTTACCCTACTTGATAGATAGAAGAATAGCTTTTCTTATGCAATAAATGATGGTACTTCTAACATTTATTTTATCCAAGATATAAAGTGTTCATGCTCCAGAGTTATCACACTCAACAAATTATGTGGAAAAATCATTTTATGACATTAAATCAAGCTGTTATTCTGTGAGTTTTCAGAATTTATTATAAAAGCAAAATGAATTAGATTGAGAGCAACATTAATGTTTGTCAGGGAACTATAGAAAAAAATCTCATCTAGTCATTATGTATATGTATAAAGAAATGTTTTAATACAATATTAAAAGATTACAATATTTAAAACTGATCCAGTTATTCAAGGACAGTTGATTTCTTAAAATGGCTTCCCCATTCCTTGTCTCACAGCTTAGACATGCCTGAGATGATCTTAAAGGAGCATTTCTCATCCTTGGCTAATTCCAGATGTATGGACATCAGAATTCTCTAGCCAACTAGCCACTGCTGAGTCAACATATCTGAAAGTTGTCTAGTTAACACCATAACATGACACTGATTTTAGTGCAACTTTTCATGTTGGCCCCAACCCTTTCTTTCCTGCTGTTCATGTATTCATGAAACAAATACAGTTGCCTTTAAGAGCTCTAAGTTCATTGCCTGATGCTCCGGGAAAGAAAAGAGCAGAATCAAAACATCTATGCAAATTCTCTGTCCAGGATGAATGCCTGAAGTGGGCTTACCTCTTAGCTAAATCGTCTTTCTATGGGATAAATAAAGAGGGGGCTGTTACAGTGGAGGAGACTCAACTGTAAAAATAAACATTTCTTAAAAACTCTTCCACTTTGTGCTAATCAAACATTGTCAGCGGTCTTACACCCACCCACCCCCAAATGGTTTGGCAGTACAATGTGTGCGCCACTATTTCCAGTAGGTTAAATGTACGATTGCTCTCCTGTTTCAAGGCTATATACTGAAGATTGTTCTTTTTACGTGTCATCACTCAAACCACTGATCTTTCTGATTGTTTGTTTATTGTACATTTTGATATTTAGGGGAAAGACTTGAATAAGGATTTGAAGTGTTCCATTTCAAGCATTACTGACTGTATAGGTGATTACCCAGTGTAGCATATGAAGATCTTCTATAGCAATCTTTGTAAAAGATGCAGGGTGGAGGTACTCAGGCAGAATTCTGCCAGGTCCTCTTCAGGTTTTTTTTGAGACAGAGCCTCAGGTCTTCACAGCCTTTAATCAGCTGCAATCTGAGTGAAGCTGTCAACTCCTTGCTTGCACCGTGTCAGCTTTAGTATTACTTAGAGCATTCTTGACAATACAATTTAACAGACAACCTTTGGGAGAGGAGAAAAAAAACCCCATCTTTTTCCAGACAAAAGTTTTGAGAGCTATACCTGTAGCAGGACTTTAGTAACTCCTGATCTTTAAAAAAAATGTTCTCACACATGGCACACATATCATATCAAGCAACAGTAAGGGGTGAAAGAAGATCTTGTTGAAAAAAAATAAGCTGGCCACCTAAATGGAAAGTTTTTTTCATTAGTCTTTGGGGTTTCCATCCTTCCCTATCTTCAAGTCAGCCTGAGTTAATTGTATCTAAAATGTCTTCATACTTCTTAGTGTTATTAAAAATAAGAACTAAATAAATAAATCCCCAAAGTAACAGACCCAGGAGAAAGAAGTGAGTTCAGCCAATTCAAGACTATTCTGGAGATGGCATTGATGGCACCTTCAATTTTCTCTGTTTTATGAATCTTATTTTCCCCAAGCATGTCTATAATTTCTCTTTAATTTCATTAAAGAGTTCTTAGTTTCAAGTTTTCTGTCATAGAAGAAAATTTTGAGAGAAATTATATTGATTGTGGCATCCTTGCCCTAATTGAGTTGTCAAGTGGTCAAAAGAGGTGTTACCTCAACAAAACATTGCATTTATTTTCAAGTCCACATTATTTTTTAAGAGATTTGGAATATTGATTTTTACCTTGCCACAGTGAGATCTTTATAAAAGAGAACAGGACATTTCATCACTTTTTCTAGAATTTCCCTATTTGCAATTATATTCCTTTCACCATGAGAATTTGACTTTTGTTGTCTAAGTTATCACTGATTATTGATTTCTCTTATTTTTCAGGGACCGAGAAACTTTATAACTCAAAAAGTGAGAAGTGGCTTAGTTTCAATAGATGGTATTTATATTCCAAAATGGGGAACTTAGCAAATGTTTGCTTATTTCTTCTTCCCAGCAAGCTTTGGGACACTCTTCATGAAATTTAATGCCACTTTAAATCCGATAAGAGTCATTATGCATGTCTGGAAACTTTCCCTCATTTCAGTTCTGAATGTAATCGAGCACAGGCATGGTTCAAAGATCAAATCCAAACAAATAGGAAGGGCAGCAAGGAAACAAAGGAAGAAAAAAAATTCAACTTGTTACAACTGAACATTATCCCAATGATCCCATACATTTTGGAATAAATTGGTGCTTCTATAGGGATCCATGTCTATAGCACAAATTCAAACATGTATAGGTTTCCAGGTCAAAAAATCATCATACTTTTGATTACTCATCATTTTAGAGATTTTAAATTTTTTAATATTTGCTACTAGATTACTTCCAAAAATAAAAATTCAGTTGGCATATAAGGATACTGCATATGTGAATATTTAATTTGCTTATTTTTAAATTTCTCCAGTCTGCCATCTATAGAATATTAAATATTCACTGGATATTATAGCATAAGGGGGATCAATCTAGCACGTAAATACTATCTTGCCTGTCTCCTTTTTGTGCTCTGTATGAAGTAGTAAATTTCCTCTTTGTTGGCTAGGGAAAAAAGTAGATACTTTCTTTTAAATTATTGAAGATATAAATACAGGTTTAGAAAGCTATATATAAACTTTTTTTAAAAAAAGAAAATGTTTCACTTAAAATATTTTCTTTGTATGTAAAGGGAGAAGCATAACATAGGTGCTCCACTCAGAAAATATAATTTTTGTGAAAAGTGCTCTTTGGAAAAATAATCCAATTTAAAAGACTAGCCAATGTGTTCCTTAAATCATTTCTCCACATCCACTGAAATAAACCTGAATTGCATTTATGGCTCATGTTGCTTTTTATTTCTAAGGACAATAAATTGAATAAGCTAGCTTTAAGCAAATTTAAACAGGAAAGTGGAAGCAATAGCCTAGATCCCAAGATGCTCCCCTTCTCCAAACATACACTTGAACACTGCTTATAGTAAATCTGAAGTCTCTGTTCTCTATACTGTGATGAGAATATTTGCCTTTCCAAATATTGCTAAACCACAACTTCCTGAAGCTTCAGCCAATATAGACAATGATGAGAAATATTGGGAATCATAGTTCAGTGATTTTTTCAAAGGATCACGTATGTCAAACCATGTTGTACATAGTAATAACCTCCCAAATATCCTTTGAAGACTTGTTAAATTCCCATGGTTTTGCAAGGTACAGGACTATACAATAGAAGGATCAATAAAAAGCCATTTTTCCTTTTCAATTGAATTTGGGCATTATGAATCCCTGATTTCTTGCTTTGTAGCTTTCACAGCCACTTCACTTACATTACTGAATGTTGGTCTCCCCTCAGATGGGAGATACCTGAAAATAACATGCAACCCTAAAACGAACAGAAAGTCCAGTCCTCTCTAAATGGAAATTAAAAAAAAAATGTCTGTTCAGATGTTTCTGGCACTTATTTTGCATTACTGCCCTAATATGACTTTTAAATTTCCTTCTCCCCCCCCAAAAAAGAATTACATGTGGCTCACAGCCACCCAAAAGTTGCCAACCTCTTTATTAGAGGGAAATTTAATTGGATCAAAGACCATTCACAGAAAGACATTTTAGGATCCTGTCCAATGTTACCATTTGGCATCTGACTGAAACAACTGCATCTTTCTTTTTTGGAACATGCTGTGTTTTCTCTCTCTCCCTGTTTTTATAAAATATCTTTAATCAAGTCCATGTATGGCTGGAATGTAGCTTATAAACCAATTAGCTGTCAAAGATCATTTGTCTTTAAGAACTAGATTCAAAGGGGCAGAGAAGCCAGTGAAATTTCCTATCAGAAAAAAAATGGCAGACAGGAATTAATATGCAGAGGGATGCAAACACTTACATGTCTTAGCCTGTACCCTTCATGAGCCCAGTCCTCTTAGAGTCTTACTCTCTAGAGACTAAAGAAAGAGAAGTAAACTGGGGAAGAGGATAAGGTGGCAGGAAAAATTAGGGAGTAAAAGGTGCAGAATTTTCTTTTGACAAAGTATTTTCATGCAAAGTTGTTCGCCGCAGGGGTATAATACTTGGAGTGGGGGCGGTTGAACACCAAATAGATATTTTCATGGTATATTTTGACGCAGGCCAACTGCCCTTCTAAGATTTATTGTCAGCCACCTCTGCACTGTTTTGTGCATCGCTTTGTCCCTCTTTCGTTTGGCAACAGTGGGACAGGCTCCAGGCACCGTGTTCTCTGTGCCTCAGGGAGGAAGTGACAGAAGGCCTTCTTTACATTTGTGGCTTCTCCCATGTAATCAGGTTAGTCATGTGGCTAATCAAGGACAGACCGCGTCCCTCTCACTAAGCCAGGACAATGATGGCTCATTCATATTTCATACAATGGACTGCTTAAGTCATTCCATGGCTTGCTGGAAATGTATGTCTCTGCACATGGATGTTTGTTTTGTGTGTGTGTGTGTGTTCCTGTGCATGTATTCATCATCTTCTTTGTGTGGATACACAGGACAGGTTGTCCTCCCCTTTTAATTCAGGCATATGCTTCGGCTGTTCTCTGCTGCAGATGGACAAGTGGGCTCGCTCTCCAGATTTGTTTTCCTTTCTTTTATTAGACACCCATGAATCCATCCGTGGCAATAGAGCAGAGAGATTAAAAACAACCAGCGAGTGTGTGTGCCCATGTGTGCATACATGTAAATACTCTGTTCTTTGAAGTCAGCCCATTAAGGTGACATTAGGACCTGACGGCAGTCTTATTGTGACAATCCAACAGATTAAAAATGAACTAAGTCAAGAGAAGTGGTTTCAGAAGTGGAGAAAATGTGTAGTTCAACTTCCTGTGTGCATAAGGCAAATCAAAATCTTTAATGTTGGAGAGATTTTAGCAGCTCTTCCTCCTATGTTTTAAAAGCTGGATTTTGAACAGCCTGTACATCCAGACAAAATTTCCTTTCACCTATTTGTCTGTTGAAGTCAAGGAAGGATGTGAAACAGCCACAACAATGATAGCAAAAACCATCAAATTTGATATCTCTGATCCACCCAGTCATTTAAGTTTCTCTATGATCATGAGTTAATGAGAGTGACATTTCTAAGTTCTATGATGACCCAATTCTCACACTATAGGAGAAACTGCTATTGATAAAAAAAAAAGTGTGTCTATATTATGCTATGGAAGGAGTCAATACTTTTCAACATGTTTTTATGATGATCCATGAACTGAAACAGGCTATCATGTACAGGATTAATTCTCATTCAGAAGAAAAAGTCTTATGGACAGGACTAGACCCACAATGGCATTTGTATACCCTTAATTGTCCAAGTGAATGGCATAGATGTATTGACATGGCCTTCTAAATATAGTATTGTCCTTCATTTCGATGTGCTGATTCAGAAATGATGGCATTGACCATTGACCAGTGACCAAGCCCCAACTGGGAATCCTAATCTAAACCCTAACCCATAGGAGTTCCAAGGCAGAATATGTCACCCTGCACCTCCCTCCTCTTCATATTACCTTTACAGCACATTATCTCATCACTAATTGCTGTGCCAATTTAAATATCTGGGTCATTATAGCATTTGCAGGTCTGGCCTTGGTATGATGGAAGGTGAGGTAAATTGATGATCAAAATAACAACTGACAAACTAGTATGTCTGTTCTCTTGACTCCTTTGTGCCTTGATTGTACAGGAACAATCAAGGCCAATGTCTATGGAAATTGTCAGTCATCCAGCTCATGGTTGCCGCAAAGGTGCTTTTTTCAAGAGGGAACTGGACTTTCTGATTTAAACCAGAAAGTCCAGTTGCCTCTTGAGCACAAGCATCTTTGCGACAATCAAGGCCAATTATTTTTTTAAAACTTAAGCCTACATGAAGTTCAGATTGGAACATAAAACTCTGTTACATAGTGTTCTTTGCTGGTTCTTTTTCAGTCAGACGACTAAAGAAAATCTAAAGAGACCTCTTTTAAAATCTATTTTTTATAGCTAGTGAAAATTAACATCATGCCATGCAATTTACCTTTCAATGTATACCTTTTAACAGAACCACTTTTATATAATAAGAAAGTATTATTATATGCCATATTGTTTTATATCAAACAGACTTTATTAGTCTCCTGATTATATAGTGTAAACGAAGACAATTAAACTTCAGTATGAAGTTAGCACCAGTGGTTGCTTTTATTGATTATAGCATTTAGAATTTAGCAACTTTATAGTAACACTTAAGTTGGTCCAGCTGAATACATAGCTAAAAGCTGATTGTATAAAGATATATGCAGCATATCTATATTCATGTATTCAAAACTTTCCACATATATTATCAAGCCAGTTACGAAATGGGCCAAGTTTTTATTGTTCTTCTATTGCAATCAGAAAAGGGTTGCATAAGACCACCTCAGTAGCTGGAAACAAGGGCAGGGTCAATCAAGGACAAATCCACTGGTCACTTCTAAGCCAGCTGAGAATACTTAAAACATACAGGAACAGTCTCTTGGCTGGCTATTGTGTTGGAGATATTGTTGCGGCATAAAAAGTCAGTGGCCCATTAAATAAAATTGTATTGGCACTCATATCCATTCAGTAATATTCCAGCAGAGCAGAGAGGGAACAAGGTGTGCCACACACAACTATTAAGGTGGCTATGTCCTAAGCTACTTTTATTCCCTGACACAAGTGTTGGCTATACTCATGGAGGAAAAACATTAAGAAAATATGATCTAGTGTATGATCTTCCTTGACTATGTTAATTTGTTTTTAAAATTATTGACTGGGGTTGCTCTCCGCTCCAGTCACAGCCAACTCGAGAATCTGTTGTTCATTTGTAATACACATATTTTGTATCAAGAAGTTCAATCTTTGGCATCTTTGGATTCAGCTGGAAAAGTTCTTTTTTCAAACCCTAGAAAGCCACTGAAGTTATCCTAACATAATCCTTGCATGCAAATATCACATTCATTTCCCTAGCCAACCTATTGTGTCTATACTTGTGCTCTGAAGCCGTATTCTTATCCACTGTTTCTATATATCTGCTAAAAAAAGCTTTGAAGCGAAAACTGTATAACCTATTAATAACCATTTCAAGATTGCTGAGCATGCCAGTCAGAGTTTGTCACTGGTTTTGAACCAACGTGTAAGACGTAGTGAGGATTACATTCGCACAATACTGGAAAAATGAAGATATACCGTGAGATGAAGAGATAGTCTGGAAGATACTAGATTGTACAGAAATGGATCAATTGACACTGAAAATTAAACAGAAAGAAGATGTGGAATATTATCAAACATGGAATTTATTTGGAAGGGTTGAAAAAAAAGGGTGGAGATTAAGAATATAAGAACATAAATTTGTATTGTTAAGTAAATTAAATACCAGACAACACAATGTTTATTAGGCACTAAGGAATTAAACACTATGGAAAATCAATTTACAAAATTAACCAAAAAAAAAAAGAATTTCATACAGAGCTTTCTATAATCTCCTCAGCTGTCCTTACCACTTTCTGAATGGACTTTCTATCTGAGGCACTGCTGCTACCAAACCAAACAGTGATGCAGTTTGTTAAAACACTTTCAATTGTGCCTCCATAAAAAAGTGGCCAGGACAGAAGGAGAAAGATGTGCTCTCCTCATCCGATGCAGCAAATGCAGACTCTGGTTTGTATGCTTCACTGAGGATGATCTGTGGAGAGACCAATTCAGATTGTTAGTTATCTGCACCCCCAGATACTTAATATTGTTGACCACCTCTACAGCTGCATCCTTGATACTGAGTAGAGTATGACTATGCTGGGTCTTTCTAAAATCGACTACGTAGCAACTGAAGGAGTTCTTTCTAGCACCATCATCCCAAAAAACTGGCTGGTATGTTTTGATCTATTATGTAGATCAATGTTTTCATCTATGAGTATATAAAGCATGTTCACCCTCAGCTTTTCCAGTTCAATTATTAATGGTATCTAAACCTTACCAGTTATAATTCAGGATGCATGGCAGCTGCCTCTATAGTTTTAATACATACTGGTAGAATTTATTTTTAGCAAATTTTGGTACTATGTAGACAGTTCTGCAGTAGCGTTTTCATAAATGGACTTCGAATCTTTCCTCCAAAGTCTTTCCTCCAAAGACCAAATAGAAGCAATAATCCATTTTGTTTTTAATTAAGTAGTCTTTAAGCCTGCTTAATTTAGTATGTAGATGTAGATGTGAATCCCATGTCAGGAGTCCTTTATTAGCAGAATTAAAGCAGAATTAAATTCCATCTTGTTAAACCGCCCATCCAATTTCACAGGATAATAAAAGAAGGATCTCTTTGGAGGTTTGGGATCACAGTTCTAATGATCCCACAGTTCAGGAATCAGAAATGCAGCCTAATTGCAGCCTAAATGGTATTCAATTGTAATTAAGGTAAATTACAAAGAATGACAGTGCATACAGTATATTCTAGGAAAGTCCACTAACATTTTAACATATGGAATGAACTTGTCCTATAAAAGGTAAAGAATGTATTATTTTGTAGTGTAACTTAGATTTGTCAGACGGGGGGGGGAGTATGAAATGTATCTGTTAATAAAGAAGCTTTTCCCTCAAAGACTTCTTTAATCATGCATTCATTCAATTGATGCCATGTCTTCCATCTGTTGTATACTCAAAGCAGCTTACATAAAATAAAATAAAAACATCCAGACTATACAGGATACAGTACATAAAGTTAAATCGTAATAAAGTGATTTTAATATAAATTAGCTAAAGTTAATACTAAAAGCAATTAACAAAAGTCTGGTAAAAGAAGGATCTTTTTTCTAAACATGTTTTCCAAATGCTGAGTGAATGGTGGGCCAATTGAACTTTCAAAGGGGTAGAATATGCCCAAAAGATAGGCTTCTGATACTAAAGGCACATTGAGAAGAACTTATTCTGGAAAGTTTAATTTTGTTGTTGTTGATGTTGTTGTTATTCAGTCGCTGACTCCTCAAGACCCCATGGACCATGGCACATTCCTGTCCACTCCACCATCTCCCAGAGTTTACCCAAATTTCACTATGTGGAAAACTTAATACCTAGACAACAATAGAGGTTGTTTTAATGCTCTGATTGAAGGGTATATGTCCTTGGTAGCCTCTGAACTGAGTTGTTTTCCTTCAAACATCTCATTACCAAACTAGATAACAACATCAGTGTGCATACTCTCTTCTGAAGGGAATAATCTCCATTTATAGTTGGATTACAACTTTCATATCCTTCACCACAGGTCCTAAACCAGCAGTGTCAAACTTGATTTCATTGAGGACCACATCAGTGTTGTGTTTGACCTCAGAGGGCTGGGGGTGCATGGTCGGGGTGGGCATGGCCAGCTTGA
>JANHFJ010006066.1:0-13097 GCA_032468195.1 Cerberus rynchops
CATATGCTTGACCCTATTCTAACAAAACCTTTTGGGATGAATCTCATCAGAAGCCAGAATAAAATACACCTTTCTTTTTCTTTCATGTTAGGGCACTTCTATAAAACTCCACCTAGAGACAAAAAGGACATGGAAAAAGTGCCTACAGAAATATTTCATACATACCAAAATTAATGAAAGAGGAACTTTGAATGAAAATTTGCCATTCAGGGACAAACAAAAGGCCCTTCTCTATCATCCCTGATTGAACTCTCAGCATTTAAAAAAAAACACGTAGAGAAAAAACTGCCTCTGTATGTGCAAAAATGTAAACTTTAATCACATAAGGCAAAAGCATATATTATATCTATGAGCAATAGACATATTGTACTATGCATGTTTGTTAATATTGTAACTATTCTGATGCTGATATGTACTTAAGTGGAACTGTTGCTAAATAAAACATGCTCTTTATTGATGACCTCCTCTACTCATTGGATACAGAATTGTTATTCCACACTAATAGGGTATTTTAACTTGTATTGTAGGCTATTTTTGAAGAACACAAACTTCAAATGAGCCTGTCAAAAACATTCATCAATTGCCATGCTTAATTGTTTGATACATTAATTGCCCATTAAAAATGTAGATTTTTAATGGGATTTTAAATGGAAAGGTCCCTGATGAAAGGATAGAGAATGCCGATGGCTTTGTTGCAAGTAAACTATTCTCATCTGTTTAGTCAAGCAATACATTTCTAAATTTTTCCAAACAGCCATTTTTTCCTTATGTGATTTAGTAAAAGATAAATGTCTCATTAATTCTTTTCAAACTACTATCTTCTTAGCTTACTGTAATATTTGTTTTAATCTGTTAAATTGTTCTCTAATTGATTATCAACAATGTAAATTATAGCAACATATATTTTTAAGCATTTTCCATCTTAATTTTATTTGGAACCAACGCTTCCACAAATAATGTGGTTCAGAGTGAATGGCACATAGATGCATTAAGAATAAACTGTGCTGAATTGGAAACTGAGATATATAAAAGCATTGTCAAACTGATATGTATGTATGTATGTATGTATGTATGTATGTATGTATGTATGTATGTATGTATGTATGTATGTATAAGCATTGTCAATTTTTGCTAGGCTGTATTTCCAAAGATAGATTTTACAGAATAATCTTAGTTTAAGATGCTACTGCCTTTTCGAAATCATTCATTGCTAAATGTTTGCAACCCATCACTTTAGGCAAACCCTTAAACTTTTTAAGGGCTTCCCCATGTACTGATAGATCAGTGTATGCTTTGCCAATAGCACTAAAAATATATGTGGTTGTGTTAAGAAGTAACTGTATAATAGGAGTAACTCTATTAAACAGATATCTTTTATTCAATCCATACTCTTCCAGTTTTGTTAAATTGTACATGGCTGGATATGTTTGGTAGTAGGAGCTCTTGGATCAAGTCTTCTCATACAAAACTAATCCCCAGGATATAATTATGACTACAGACTATGCATTACTTGGACCTCACATGTTCATATGAATATCGTCACTGGTGTATATATGACAAGAAGAAAATACTTGATGATAAAAATCAAACAATCAGCAGTATGCCTGGCTTATATCTTTCACTCTTTCTTTTCGCTGAGGGAAAATGTGACTTTTAAAATCTGGTCTCCATATGTGTAGATACAGAATAGTAACATACTTTCACCAGAATGATGAAAAAAAAAAAACCCTGGAGAATGTGAGGAGCAACTTCTCCTTCACAAATATTCTGCTAACTGTTTGCATATCTTGTAGGGACTTTTATCAGCAATTTGAAGAATGATGGTCAGGAAGTGAATGGAGGTTCTTGATGTTTATTGGTAATCTTTTGTCAATTTCAGATGTCATTTACTCTACGGCACTGAGAAGTTAATTTACATTATACATACAATGTACTTTTATTTTTGGATTATGGTCCAATGTCAACATGGTGCATCAAGTATGGATCAGTAGGGAAGAAAGTCAGTTTGCCAAGTCAGTTTCCAGAGTTCCAATGTCAGGGTTCCAAGTAATGTACCCATAGGAAATAGAACTCTGAGGCAACCAGGTTCCTCAAAGAACACGTTTATTGAATATATCATATTGGCACAGGCTGGTGAAAACCAACTCTAAAGGTTGCTGTGGTTTTCACCTAATTAAAAGTAAAAGCTTTCGTCCCTTTCCCATTCAGTCAATGTGAAAGGGTGCTGTTTAATTGCTTGGAAACGTCCTTCCTTCTTTCTTCAGCCACCTGTGGGAATGTCTTTGGTTCTTGGGGGAAATATTTTGTTTTGGCTACAAATCTCTATTCCCCCTCCCTATCCTTCAGCACCATTGTGGCAACACTGACGCCTCCAAGATGGCCTCAGCCAGACTAACTTCAGAGTTGACAGCCATCACATTCCACCATCACTTCATGAATGAAAACATGGAATGGATCTACGTACTGAAAGAGTAGACCTGTATAGATCAGGGATCGCTTGATTTCAATATCTTCCCATGAAGAAACATGGAAAAGCATGAAATACTTAGGACGAGAAACAAAATTTGTTTTGTTTGTCTTAGATGTGGAGGCCCTTCACAAAGAGACCCTCCATCAAACCTTCTCTATTACAAAAAAATGATTTCATTACTGGAAAAGGCAATTGACTTGTAGAGGAGCCACTTTTATCAATCAAGCATTTGACCATGGCTTGATGCTTGAAGTCTGCTTAATGCTTTATAATACATAGACTCAATACATAATGCAGGATCCACTTATAACTAGGTATATATAAATGCAACATATAGAACAGCCATATATTCTGGAGAGAGAAAATTTCCCTAATAATGAGCTCCAAGAAGAGCCCATAAGCTTGGATCAATAAACTTTTGGTCCTGCAACATTACCCTGAGACACATATATTTACTTCAATACTTTAATATGTTAATCGTTTTACTTAGTATGTCAAATTATCATTTTAAACAAAGATGAAATGCTTATCTTAATGTCAAAACCTTTCTTCCCAACTTTTGACATAAAATACAATTTATGAACTACAATTTAACAGTCTGCTAATTAAAGGTGTCCAAATATTATCTGTTTAAGAATTATGTAAAACCATTTCTCTTGTAATACTCCTTGTACTTTTTCTTCTTCCTAAACTCCCTTTGCATCTTATATTACCACTCTTATATTTGTATTTATTCATTACTAATCATATTGGCCATCAACTTCAAAGAGATCACACAAATTGTGCTGATTTCAACTGTTGCCACTTTTCAGTTGTCACAGAGGCTGGTGGGAGGAGAGCCACCTGTGTAATGTTGATTCCAGACAGCAGACAACAACAAGAATCCAATTCTGTTGGAACCAAGGTTGTTCAGCCATCTGGATTACTAAGGCCCAGACTGTTGCTAAAACAATATTTGGACTGCTAATTGGACAATGTGACTCAAACTAATGAGGAGAGGGGAATTTGATTCTTTAACTATGTGAAACCCACAAGGATCAATTCGAGTTGGTTTTGCTTCAATTTGTGCCAATATGATATATCCAATAAAATTTAGTAGAAAGAGACTGGAAAGATTCAAGTCTCCTTGCTTGGTTTGGTTCATCAGTCAAGATCTTGACATTGGCGTTATTTGGATGAATGCAGTGATATTTTGAGTGTGTGTTATTCAAATGCAATATATATTATATTTTGTATAGATTTACATAAAAATAATTTTAAAAAATGAATCCCACCAAAGAAAAGTATAGTGTTATAATTGCAAACTAGAGGAATACCTGAGCAAACTTTTAAGTTTTTAGGGAGAAAATGAGCTCTGGTAACTTCTTGAAAATGAAAAATGAAGGTTTGTGATTATCTGAAGTTTTATGTAATTGGTTTAAGTATATATACTTTAAAAACATCAATAGTGGAGCTTATGCTGTTATTGTTTTCTGTAGTAAGCATGAGTACTGCTTTATAACTTGTCTCAGCTGCTTAATTAACTTTAGCAGTGATGTGAGCAAAGCTTTATAGTTTATAAAACAAATATTTTCACGAAACATCACTGTGGCTGAATAAATGCATAAAGTATTGATCATCCTACTTACATGTTTGTGTTGTATATTTTATGGTTTATCTTTCTGATTGCACACAGATGGGTTTTTCAAATAAAAGCCAAATGAGAGAAAACAGAAACAAAAATTTTACAATCAAAAACTCAAGGTGAAAACCTGCATTTCTCTTTGAAAGCTAAAATTAGATACATTAATGGGATGAAATTCTTAATAATTATGCAATGAATATTATTAGATGTTTTATCTTTTCTTTTCTTCCATCACCATTTTATTAAAATGTGTATTGAGAAAAGAGAGAGGCCAAAGTATAGCACAGAATGGATAAGACTATGGAAGCTCCCAGCTGTCTATTGTGTATTCAGGCAGCACAAAACTGATATGACACAGTGTCAATCATCATAAGCTTTAAAGATGTGAATTTGATTTCTCACTTTGGGGACTACTGTTACTATCATTTAACTACAGGTCCAGGGACAATATCTAGCATTAAATCTAATATTTTGTTATATAAATAGCAGTATTTAACTAAACTTGATTGATCTTCCCAGTGCTAAGTAGGGTCAGATCTAATTAATATTTGGATGGGGAAATCTTTTACCTATATTCTAGAGTACAGATAAAAATAAAAATAAATGATTCCTATATAAATGCAATAACAAATCTGTTCCATATTGCTATCAAAATATTAAAATGATGTGTTCCTGTAGTCATAAGTAGTTCAACTTTGATTCAGAACTTCTGATGAAACAATGTAGTGAACACTATATAAATACACAAGAAACTCAAACCTTCCTTATGGGTTTATACAGTTCATTGTTTACCAACATGAGCTTCATTTTTTTTTAATTTTATGGGCCTATGAAATGTATTGTATCAAGGAGCTCAATGGCCCAATCAGCATTGCCTACATTGATTGGTAACAATTTCACAAGATTTAAGGGCAGAGGTATTTTCTATTGGCTTGCTTACCTGTTTTCTTATACATGGTACAGTATATGTTGAACTTTCATTCTTGTTCATGCAACTACTTTGTAGTTCTACATTTCTCCAAACCTTAAATGTATCTTCTGAAAGCAATTTGGAACATTCTGGTAGATATGTGAAAAATGAAGAAACAGAACAGAGCAAATGGAATATCAGAACAAACTGTGAACATTACCAAGAAGCCAAAAACAGAAAGACAAAAGTCTTGAAAAGTGTGGTAAAATGTTACCATATTCCTAGGAGGGAGGGTGTCCATTCCAGTGGAACAAAAGACAATGCAGTGTATATAGTATATATTAAGAGATAGAGGGTAAAGATGGCTCCTCCTTTAAAAGTTCCCAATGTATATTTTAGAGTGGAAGTAGTCTGCTTTAATTTGAGAAGATTTTTGTCTATAGGACCATGATGGTGAACCTATGACACAGGTGCCACAGGTGGCACACAGAGCCATATTTCTGGGCACACAAGCTGTCGGCTTACCTCCAGCTGAGCATGCACATGTGATTGCACATGTACGCACGTGCGATTGCAGAGACCCAGCTGGTCTTCGGGACATCCACTATGCATACGCACTATGATTGCAGGAAATCCAGCTGGTCTTCGGTGCTCTCCTGTGCATGCAATTGCTCATATGTGCATGAGTACCTGTGCACAGCACACATGCATTGCACATGCAAAAGCTGCATGCATGTGCAGATGATGCAGTTGCACATGCAGCGCACGTGGAGGAGCTGCACGCACAAAGTGTGTACTTTTCAGCACTCAGTAAGTAAAAGGTTTGCCATCACTGCTATAGGAGAATAACAAGAAATTTGCTTAGAAGAATCACAACACATCTTTCTGGAGCCTGACAAAAAAGAGTTTCACAGAGATTTTAGAAAAGTCAGTGGAGATGGAAACAGACATGAAAAACAAGGAAAGTCTTTCAAAAGATTCAGAAGAGGTTCCAACCTCAACTTGATAAGCTAAAGGTCACTTGCAGACAGATGGTAACTGATTCAGAGAAAATAAAATGATGGAAGAGACATACTGAAATAATGTACTTTAGAAAGATACACATCTAATATACCTTAGAACAGGGGTCTCCCATCTTGTCAACTTTACGACTTGTGGACTTCAACTCCCAGAATTCCTCAGCCAGCTTTCACAAGTCGTAAAGTTGACAAGATTGGAAATCCCTGCCTTAGAAGATACTTAGAAGAATATCTAGTATTGGAAGTTAGAGAAGTAAACTGCTCTAATCATTATCAAATGGGAAAGCTACAGAAATTGATGGAATATTTACAGCAATATGGCAAGCAAAAGAAGAAAAATCAATAAAGGTTCTAAACAAGCAATGTTAGCAAATCTAGAGAACAACACAGTGGCCAACTGATTGAAAGAGTTCCATCTACATGCCAATACCAAAAAAGAGACATAATAGAGACTGCAAACTATTTACTGTTTATCTTAATTTCACACACTATCAAAATAATGCTTAGGATCATACAACACAGATTAGAATCCTACATGGAAAAGAGATGCCAGATGTTCAAACTGGGATTAAAAAAGGCTGAGGAATATGAGGCATTATTGCTGATGTACACTAGATACTTGAGAAGCGAAGTATACAAAAAAAGTCACTATGTGTTTTATTGATTATAGAAATGACTTTGATATTGTTGATCATGTCAAAATGTGGAATATGCTGATAAAAATGGAATTCAAGAACTTCCCATTATCCTCATAGGAAATTTATATTCAAGCTAGGAAGCCACTATATGGGCAGGATATAGTGAAACCAACCTTTGGTTTTGGCAAAGGCATGCAACAAGGTATATACTCTCCCCTTATTTAATCATCTCATACGCTGAATATATATTAAGGGAAGCTGGACTGGAAGAAGATGAATATATGTTTAAATCTGGAAGAAGAAACATCAATAACCAGTGTTACATCACTAACCAGTGCTTCAGCTGAAAATGCAAAAGACCTGTAAGATGTAGTAATAAAAGCAAAGGAGCACAGGAAAAACAATGAGACTAAGATTAAATATAAAGACCTCAAGTAATGATAAATAGTGGAACAATTAGCCTTACAAGTTACAAATCTATCAAAGTGATCTATAACCATGAACAGTAAAGAAATAAGCAGTCAAGAAGTACACCACAGACTTGTATTTGGTAGAACATCCATTCAGGCCTTGACAAAGAGAATTAAGTGTTGTGATATGTCAAAAGCTATGACTATCAGAATTGTGCAAACCATGGTATTATGACACTTTATGGAAGCAAAAGTTGAACATTGAAGAAACAGGCTAGGAAGAGTATCGGCAGTTTTGAACTTTGATGTTGTAGAACACTCCTGCAAATACCATGAACAGTCAAGAAAATACACAGATGGATCATCAAACAAATTAACTCACAGTTCTAACTCAAGGCATAAATGCCCAGTCTAAATTATTCTCCTTTGGGCACATTATACAAAGACCTAGCTCTCTGAGAAGGCTCTAATGTTGGGAAAGGTGAAAGAAAGAGAATAAGAGGATGATGGATGGACTCAGTTACAGTGGCAATAGGTGTACTGTTGAATGACCCGAGAGACTGGGTTGGGGGCAGATTGTCATGGAGAAAATGTATTTATGTAGTCACTTAATGTTGAAAATGACTTCGTGACACATAATCAATCATCATCACAATAGCAATGATTTGTGTTATTTTATTAGTTCCTATCCATTATGGCTATTATACATTATGCAGTATAAGAAGGATAAAAAGGACTGAGACTCTTACAACGTGATTATGAAACTCAAGAATTAATTCCTTAATTATGAACTGTATTTTTTTACTTCTATCATAAAATGTTATTTCTTGGAAGAAGAAGCTCAAGTTAAGAGGGAGAAATTATGCCAAAGTAACCTTCAGCTGAGAAATGAGAAAGTGGCATAATGAATTATATTCTAATTTATAATTGTTGGACTTCATATATACACTGTTCATTCTGTCTGTGCTAACCAGTTGATTAATACTTGTGAAATCAACCAGGACAGGGATGGGCAATCTAAGACAGCCCCAGTAATTTAGGCTATCTGATATTAGGTAGGTTCAGATATTTGATCCATATTTGAGGTTTAGGATTTGAAGGCTGATGATGTCCTTGAGCATCCTTTTGCCACTGAGCCATTTCAATATGCCTCACTGACACTTGTGACTGCCTCAATGCATCCAAAAGATAATAAAATAATACAGACTCCTGCAGAAAGGATGCTACCTAATCATAAACTAGATTGATAAATACTGACTTCTAAAATCGGTTTCCACAGATTCAGATCATTATGAACTTAGCCCTATGTATATTTTAATTATTTTGAAATATTATACTGAGTCATAATTTGAATTTCAGCTCTGCCAAGGGAAATAAAGTGTGTATAGATTTATATCAGTAGAACTGTAGACACTTTGTGAGATGGAACTGACCTCTACTAAGTAAATGGATCACATACTATGGAAATAGAAATTAGCATCAGTAACTACTTTTTCTGTTTTTCTGTACTGAAATAGATAGTCATGCATTACAAATTATATTTTATACTCATAATTCCCATTCTCAGCGAGCATGAAGTTCACTGTTGAAAAATCGTAATAAAAATAATACAAACAATGCCACATTTTGGTTTACCACAAAAATAAACAGTTCCAAGAGAAAACTACAAATAACTTTCATAAAATCAAATTGATGGAAAAAATATCCATTCTTGTTTCCAATAAAGTAGAGAAAAATATGAAGAACATTTCTTCCTTCCCTCCATTATACTTCTTCAATTTCCCTCTTATTAATCTCACACTTTCTATATTTATCCCTATAGAACCATAAAGAGTAATAACTCTCTTTTAGGAAAAGAAAACCATTTATCAATCATTTTAATATTTCTCTTTCTCCATAGAATCTTGCAATAAGCATGTTTTCATATCTCATTCTTGATTCTTGTACATTTTCTGTTTTTTCCATTTGAAACTCAGAAAATATGTTCAAATATATAACTTGCCAACATTAATATCACTAACCATCATAATCTACATATTCCTTGGCAAAAAGAAAACCTGTTGGACAGGTGAGTTTTCCATTAACAGAAACATTGTTGTTACATTCACTTGTCTTTTTTATGATCTCCATCCATTTTTCACAAGAACAAATTTAGGACACACAAATTTTATAGAATTAATAGTATTCTCCTAAACTCTTGCTTTGCCTACAGAGAAAAACATTAAAGAAGCAATGTGGATATGAAGCCACTGGATTAAGAGACACTGCAGTCAGATAATTATATCCAAATGTACAGTATATGGATAGTTTTATTCTATTGACACATATTTCAATATAACATGTCATTGTAAATATATTACTTTTGATACAATGATCCTATTCTTAATTTATAATTAATTAAAATAATATAAATCTATACAAGAATAATTATATTAACACTTTTAGTTAATTTAATTTTGTTGTAATTAAAAGCAAAAGTCAACGTTTTGTCTGCATCTTGGCCCATAGAATTATTTGTCCTGATGTCAGGCCCTTAAACCCAAGAAAGTGGTGATTCTCCTAAGCAGAGTTCTTTATTGTTCTATACCTATAGTCTGTTTAAGATAATGATTCAAATTTCAAGGTCAAAGTACCACCCAATTTAAGATAATAGAATGTAACAGTAATATTATGAGGAAAGACTTAAGAATGTAATAGGATGCAGACAAACAAAAGAAAAAACTTTCAAGAATATGAGATGAAAGCTGTTTCAAATTGCCTTCAGAAACATGAAATGAAAGGTGCTTCACATTGTCATAATTCTCCTATAAAATTCCTTTGTACAAGTATTCTTTGTGTTCATAGTAGATTCTCAAATGCGGACAAGTGTCTGAAGCACTTCAAGTAGTGTATATTCTTCCACTAAGTCACAATTACAGTACAGAAATATCTGTGTTAAATAGTGTGTTAAATATTAATGCAATCTAACAAATAATGGATTTTTTTAAAAAAATCTTTCCTGAGAATGTTATTAATTAATGATTTGATAAAGCATCAATTCTGCTGCTAAGTGAACACAAGTCTAGATAAGAAATTTAGGATATGTTGAATTCTTAGTAGTAAACATTTAAATTCTCTAGAAACAAGAATTTTCTCCACTGCATTCCACTTAATTTTATATTTGTCCTGCCAGAAAACAGATACCTTTGCTTTTCATATCCCAATACTGGACTTCTCATAGAATATAAACTGAGTAAATATAGGTTAACATTTAAAAAGTCCATAAACTTAATTTTATAGGAAAAAATGCCCGACAAATCCTCACCCCAAGGAAGTGATAAATACAAGCCATGTTGTTATTTTAAAAGCTTTTCAAAATAAACATGAGAAATGGGTCCTAGACATTTAGAATGGCATTCATAAACCACCCTCTTTAACCATGTAAATGTAAGCTGAATGTGTAAGACAAAGATACCAACTGACCTCAATACTATATACAGAGAAGCATCTAAATTATCAAGCACTTGGACAAAGATGAGGATGAAACATGAAGATGAACATAAGGATCTCAACCAGGCTAAAGACTAACTTATTTTAACATTAGTAATGGCCAGCAAAATGCATCAAGGAAATTAGGTAGAAGGACATGAGGAAAAATAAAATCTGTAGCATTTGACATTTAAAGTATGACACCTGAGATTCAAGGGGAAACAGTAATCAAGAAGGGGGAAAAAAAACAAACCCCATATCAACAAAATGAGTGATTAAATGAAACCTAGTGAATCTCTTTCTTTGTCTCCTGAGAATGATTGAAATTCAAAAACTTCTGCCTCCCCACCTCCAAATTGTGGATTTATGTCTACACCCCTAAATGACTGTTCTATAGTTGGCAGTTTGAGATAGCAGAGCCAGTTCTGTTAATGATTTCTGAGGTGATAGTGATGGCTCAGAGGTGCTTGGCAGAACAGTTAGCATAAAACTAATGAGCATCCCAGCACAACCATGTACTAGTGGGGGAAGGAGATGAGGAGGACAATAAATTAGAGACCAGGCTTGTGGAAAGGCTATCTGTGCAAAGGCTGGAACAGAGAATTAATCACCCATAATGATTAGGATTTGGAAGCTTATTTAATTCCATTTATAAATATTTTCCATCCTGTGATAAATGGACACTTGGAGAACTGGTCTTACTCTGATAGGAACCTTAGAGGTGTTTTGTGGCAGCAGGAGAAAGAACAGAATAAATGAGTTAGGAAAGTCCCCAAGAGTCTTTGTTCTATATGCTTCAGTCATCATTGCCTTTGCTAAGTCCTCAAAACAAATGGACCTGATATCCAGGTATATAAAATTTGAAAGGGATAGAGGTATTTAGAAGAGACAGAATGTTAGATGGTATTTCATTTACTTAAAACTATGTATGATTAAATTACTGAGAAGGCAGAATCAGTAAAGGTGACTCTTTTAGATATTGTAAAGAATCATCTTTACTGATGTTGCTTTCTCGGATTGTACTGATTGCTTTTTCTAATCCATGGTAGGAAGAGTAGGTAGAGTCTTATCCAGCAATGCCTAAAGAGGGCTCTCCCAACCATCTTGCTAATTTTGACCTCCTCCTGTGGATCGTCCTGGCCCTGTTCTCTCAAACTGATATTTCCTATCCATTCTCTTCAGTTCCAAGTCCCTTTTACTAAACAAATTTATTCATTCATAAGATTTATAAACTGTCTCACTCCAGAAACTGTAGGTATCTGGGATGGTCTACTTATGCAGCAACTTCATTCTTTGTAGGTAGAATACCACCACTTGTTTTAAATAGATGCTGCTTACTAAATAGAATAAGACATATTTCCTGTAGTTTATTTTCAGTTTTGTGATTATGTTGGAAAAACCAGATAGCCAAGCTTTGTTTAATTTATTTTGAAGAGAGGAGAGTCCCTTAAATAGGCATTGATTCCGGGTCCAACAAAATTGGAGAACTACCATCCTAGCTCTAACTTTTAATATTATTGAGAAAGTAGTGGGGCTCCAATTGCAGAAGGCTCTGGAGGTTATGGGTGGTCTAGATTCTTGGCAATCTGGTTCAGACCTGGATGTGGGATGGAAAATGTATTAGTTGCCTTCATGGATGTCCTGGGTAGGACTTGGTTAGATGTTCTACAACCATCCTTATTCTCTATTTTTCAGTAGGGTTAATACCGTTAATCACAGTATATTTTTATATTTCCTGTAAGGGTTGGGAATTGGGAGCATGGTGTTAAAGTGGTTTCACTGCTATGTGAACAGCCAGATCCAAATGAAAGTTGGGTTGCAGAAATCCCTTCATTCTTCCTCCTGCCTTATTCAGTATCTATGTGAAACCTCCGTTGGTTCCAGGAGAGGTATCATTAACACTCAATTATATCTACATGCCCCATTTGAAATGCAGTGGAAGTCATGACCTGGTGTCTGGACACTGTCAGGATGGGAGGGAAAAACCAGGCTCAGATTCAACTCAAATAGGGTGGAATGACTGTTGATTCAGTGCTTTATTGATTCCAGAACAGCTAAAACAGTGTTATATTTTCCCAAAGAAAGCAGATTTACAATCTGGGGTTCTTGGATCACACTCCTGTTCAAAGAGAATGTGGATACTGTTCCCACTACCTTTGGTAAGACAGCAGTTGTGACCTTACCCAAAACCCAATGCAATTAAGATACTTGCTCATGCTTTGTGCATCTAGATTACTATGACTTGCTTTAAAGGGGACAGCTAGTATATTAAAATATTACCAGGAAATTGCAATTGATTCAGAATATATAGGACTCAGTAATAAGTCATGATACTATCCTGTTGTTGTTAGTTGCAACTCATCACAACCATCATGATCCCATGGACAACATTCCTCCAGGCCTTCCTGTCTTTTACTCCCACAGTCCATTTAAACTCACACTGACTGCTTCAGTGACTCCATCCAGCCACCTCATTCTCTGCCATCTCCTTCTTTTGCCCTCAATCATTCTCAGCATTAAGCTCTTCTCCAGTGAGTCCTTCATTCTTATTAAGTGGC
>JANHFJ010006069.1:16062-27269 GCA_032468195.1 Cerberus rynchops
AAGAAAAAAAAAGTCACATTATAGCCTTAATTTTGTGCTGGATTTAATGGAACCCAGCTTTAGAATACTTCCAGATAGACAGTTGCATCTATGGATTCTTTTACTCCATGATGGGTCATCTCTGGAAACAAAATTTATGGAAAATGTGATGGGGAAACTGAGAAGGCACAAGTGCTGTAGGTAAATCTTTGTACATGGGTGTGAGTAAGATAATTCATGTCATTTGTGTGATGGCAACAGTTTACTCCTGATGACTTCTGGCTTGGGCAGGGGGTTGGATTAGAAGATCTCTAAAGTCATCTATGCTTCTGTGCCATTGTGACTTGTACCAGATATCTAGAATTCATAATATAGTATGAATAAGGCAGAAAGATTGCACAATACTAATCTTGCCAGATATCTGATATAAAATTATTTTCTAATAATCCTTATAAACCTCAAGTCTGCCAGGGATCAAGCTCTTGTATACCATGAACCAAATTAAGAGCTCTCCATGTCCTATAATAGGGAACAGCAGATGTTTAAATTAAAAGCAAACACAAACATTATTCCCGTAAAGTGCCTTGGCTGAGCATTTTATTTCACCTCAAGTGTTATCCTCATTCACACCCTCTCATTATTTTGCAGATGAGGGCTGACAAAAGTATCAGTTGTGCTGCTGAAAAGCGCAACACCTCTGAACAAGGGAAACTCCTTAGAGTCTTCTGGCAAGTTAACATTAGCTGAACCTAAAGCTTTGCTACTCAGTATGCAGTCTCAAGGAAATTTGCTCTCAGCCTAAAAAAAATTACTTTCCATGCTAGTTGAGTTGTTAGAACTCTTGCAAAGAAATTCTGAAACATTTGTTAGCTTGCCCTTTATATTTCATACTGCTTTCGATTTTAAAGCTTAGTTGTAAAATACACAGTGACTTTAAATGTAAAGAATAGCCCATCCAATAACATAAGTGAATCAATTAATCATACAGGCAACTTTTGTTTTTTTTCTTAGGCATTTCAAAGGTAAATCATCAAAGGATGTAATGTCTAATGGAGCCCTTGAAAGTCACTTGATGTCATTAATTATCAGTCTTTTAAGTTGGTTTAATTTCTATTTCCATAGGCAGGAAACTTCAGAGTTTTTGAGATGTTATCCTTTTAACTGTTCTTCAGATCTTGAAAGGTTTACTCATCCATCTCTTTGGAGAATGTCAGCACATACTAAGGCCACTTTCCTAATCAGCTGTTCCAAGAAATCTATTCATTTGACCCAGAAAGAGCCTTCTTCATAGGCCAAAGGGTGACTAAATCCCCATGCTCCTTGTTGACTGAAGGGTCTCTTGGGTAAGGAAGCTTTTGTTAAAATGGTACAGAGTGCATTCAAGCCCCTGCCCTAATAATAAAAGCAATACCTTATGTCTTGTAAACTACAAAATAAAGAACCAAACATATACCCTTGTGAATGCATACATGCATACTTGCAAATACACATACCAGAAAAAAATTAAATTTGGATGTTTTAGATATTCACAGATTTAAAAAAATATTTTTTTCCATTTTGGTTAGATATTTTGGTAGTATGGATCACACCCTACTTGGAGGTTCTAAAGACAAAACAACAACAACAAATATAGTTTATATATTACAGAGGGTTAAAATAATGCCATTCCTTTTTTAGGTGCTAATTTCCTATTTGGTTCTTATGGATAAAAGAATATAAACTCATATCCATACACATCAGGGCTGTCATTAGACAGACTAAATTGATAACCTGAAAAGGCAAATATTGAGAGGATGGGGATGAATGGAACAGACTGGAGGAGGCTGGGGTGGGCATTCTGTGCCCAATAATTAGTCTTTTCCAGCTGGTCAAGATCCTTTTCAATCCTGATTTGTCTTCTGTAGAATTCTGTTATTCTTCTTAGCTGTTGCCCACCGCAAAGTGTGGTCTCTCTCTCTCTCATTCTCTCTCTGCTTCCACTTGAGGTTGATACAGACCCTTCAATGTATAAATGTTGAGTAGGCTGCTTAAACAGTCACTGAAGCATCTAGCAATGGAGGATATCATCAAATGCATTGTTGAAATCATTATATACTTCACTATAAACTCTGGCAATGTGAGAACTAGTCTCCAGATAGATTTAATTCACATTTTCAATTTATAAACAATAGCAGATAAAAGTTTTAACATTTTAATATAGTTGTCCCATATCAAAAGCATATGGACAGGAGAATTAGATTTCCTATCTCAATGATACCAGTGTTTATTTTTAAAAAAAGTTCAGATAGATGTTAATAGTGAAGCATTTACTCTTATTACTGTCCTGAAACTGGTTTTAAGAAACCTACCCTTGGGTCAAAGTCAAGAGTCAAATCTTAATGCAGATCCAAGCTAAGAAATAAAGTAAATACCATATGTGTCATGGATATGAACACTGCATGTTCCATTTCTTTCTCTGGAACAGCAGATGGGGCAAACTTTTCATCACAAAGCAACATTGCGCTGATGAAGCCAAAGATGTGACAAAACATGTCTTCAGACATTAAGCAAACACTAAAAGATAAATAAAATAAAGCAGCTGGCAAAAAAATATAAGAGAACAATTAAATGACTTGGCTTTTCCACTATCAATCAATGGGATCTCGTTTTATATCATAATCCATGCCATAACTCAGAGAAGAATGTCTGCAAAAATTAATTGGCTGTCACACAAACACTCACACTCAGAAATAAAAGGTTACTCTTAATCTAGGGAGGTTTGACATTGTATATTTGCACCCTTTTGTTTCCCAGATATATTTTCAGGAACCCTATACAGAATAATGCAAAAATAATTAGGATGGCTAAAAAACAAATTCCTCCACATAGCCTTCTATGAAAAAAATCTTCCTTAATCAAAATTGTTCATAGGCAGTAGAGAAAGAGGAAGAAGATCCAGAATGTATAGTTTCTAATAGCCTTAAAACAAAGTTATTTAAGTGGTTTCTTTACTCCTGCATTATGCTGGGCCATTGGGATAAGTAATACTGTCAAGTTTTTATACCAGTTTTTGGTTCATTGAAGGCTAATTAAAAGTGCTAATGAAAAGTTTTTGAAACTCATGACTTTTCATCACTTATATTTTTAAGATCCTGGTCTTTTTTATTTTATTCCATAATTTTATCATAGTGTTTATCTATCAGGGCCTGCAATTATCTAAGCCACCAATTTCTTTTCCTTCCTTATCTAGTCACTAGAAATACAAACAGATTGCACTTAAACCTGTTTTTCTTTTCTTTTAGTTTTAGTTCTTTTAGTGCATTGATGCAAAACAAGTTGTGAAACTGAGAATTAGTAAAATTGTTAACACTGGATGTGGGTTATATCATTTCAAATCATAAACTGACGGTGATTTGCTGGAATATTTCCCAATAAATAGGTTAGTCCCAATACCGTGATAGAATTCTGCTATTTTATGATAGTTAGAAAATAAAACTATCAGCACCTGAAGACAATCTATTATACTCAATGAAGCCTAATTTTAATTTTAATTTTATCCTTCTTTATAATAGCTACAATTAGATATAAGGGTTTATAGACTCTTTAAATGAACGAGTAAACGAGTGGGTAGGTGGGTGAGTGAATGAAAGCTCAAAAAATGATCTTGTTTTCATTGTATTCAATAATGGATGGAAACTTAAGAGAAATCAGTGTCTTATGATCCCTGAAAAACTTTTTGAACAGTAGTATGATGATGATGATTTAATTGTCATAAGACATTTATTTCAGTAGCCTTCTGCTTACATCTTGGGGTTTAGCATGAAGCTGAGAGGAAAGTAATTAAAAGAATGAGAAAAAGGCAAGCAAAGCATGACAGGAACTGTTCGTGTAAGACTATCTGTCATCATATTCTTGTGAAATCTGTGTGTGTAAGATAAAGAGTTTTAAAGTGCATCATATCTTTAACTGATAATCAATCTTTCCCTTGTTCACAATTTTCCTCCCAAAAGCATTTTACATTTTCACTAAAGAAAAAAAGCTTTAAATTATGCTAGTTTGGATGAGAAATTCATATTACTAACTCGTGCTCTGCAATACATCATTCCACCACCCACAGTAGGTTTAACAACATTTTGAGTGAATTTGGCTCCTCATTGTTTAACTCTGTCTTTACATACCTATTTTTTTAGGGCTATGCGTCCAAATGTAATTTATCTTTCTGATCTCAAGCCCAATGAGAAATAAAGGCCACAAGTTTGGTCAGTTCACTTGCTTAATTCCTCCAAAACCAAATGAGAACAGAACATTTCTTTAAGCAGGCATCTCTTCTGCACAGAGATGGGCTAAGCATTTATTCTGCCAGATTGCTGTAGTGTCTCTGCTCTCTCCATCACCCTCATCACTTTCCTCTTTGATAGGCATAAACTTGTTCTCTCACCTCTCCAGACATGTGTGGGGTAAGGCTGCTAATCCTTTGCACATCTTGCCGTGTGGTTATTGTGTTCTTGAGGACAACCAGATGGTGTGGGAGAAGGCAGAAGCGCTCGCTGTCTGTAACACAGCCTGCCTTTTTTCAGAAAGATATAAAGCGGCTGCCTTGAATCCCAGCCAGCCCCTTTGGCCAATCACGTTCAGTCTAGTGTTTCTGAGCAGAGGAGCAGAGATGAGAAAGTCACAGATCAATCACCAGGCAATGAGAGATGGGACTTTTCTCTTCCCTCATTTTGTGTTCCACAAATTAATTACTGCTCACTCAGAATCACTTAAAGTGGGCTTGCCCCATCTTTCATCCTGTCTGATAATGGGCAAATTGTTTTCTTCTATTTGTGGAACAAAATAAATGGAATTTGCCTCAAAGGGCTAATTGTGATCATAGTCATAGATATTCTAAATGCACATTTCTAACTATGAAATTGTGATGCTAGTAAAACTAGCTCAGGGCAATGTGGTATCTGCTTGGGTGCACCTAAAGAAGCAAGCTCAGTCATTTTCATATGTAGTTATCTATATAAGGTATCTTATTAAAGTAACTATCAGGTTTTAGGACTAGAAAAAGTAACATTTCTAGGATGAAATATGAAACTCCAGGTTCTATTTTTCCAATACAAAAGAGAGCACAATGTTTCAGCTTCCTATTGTTTCTGTCCTTCTCTAGCAAATGAAAAGTACTGCGAAAGAACATTGCTGCAGATATGTAATGATTAGCTGCAGAAGTGTGCAAAGCATAGTAAAAAAAACCCCATCTTTTACACACCTTAAAAAATGGAGCTTTGACTGCAGCCATTCGCACCATCTTGACTTTCTAAACCAAATTTTATGGCTATATTATTTTACTTGTGCTATCAGGTAGAAGGGGATTAGCAAAACTACTTTTGTGAAGAAATATAACATTTTGGTATGATTGACAACTCAAGCCTCCCCAGTGATTGTAATGATTTAAAAGTTAATCATTATTTATCTCCATGTAGCATACGGAAAGTCAAGTCACTGTGATATTTAATAGCTAAAATGGGATTTGAACTGGACACTTCCACATTTGTAATTGACACAAACTGCCCACTTCAAATCCCTTTGCAATTGTAAATGTATACTTTGGATTAAGACATGCTGAAAAAGATGAAACTTTATTTCTAAGTAAATGTATACAGACCTGGGCAGTTAGGCCTCAGGACACATTTCTACTGACATCAACAGCAATTATTTGGAAATGAACTTGTTTACCACAGTTCTGAAAGATGTATTTTATGAGCAGTCTGATCTTTTGCTCCTGAAATGGAATACTTCCGTTTCACTGATTGAAGAGGTTTGATGAACAATCTGTGCCGGGAGTTCTTTTTAGCATCTGAGTAATGAAGAATCATGCTTACAGGAATGAACCTACCGTTAGGTTCATTTATTAGATATGTTTACACTCTCTTCCTTTAGAATGGACAACAAATCAACTTCCTTGTATCTCTTCTAAGTCTCTTTTACATGGAACACATTCAAATTATTCTGTAAGGCAGTAATTCCTCCCTGAGGAAAAAATACAAAAAAACCCTATTCTCTTTCATTGAAGAAAACGACTGACAGATTGAAAATGAATGTTCTCCTGCTGTGATCTTCACTTTACCAGAGCTTTGTAAAATCAAATAACCTTTTTGATTTATTTCTATAATTTGTTAGAAATAAGTGGGGCTATTTCTTTGCACGGGAGACTCAGGTATCCTCTAGAGTCTAGAGGATCTGCAGAACAAAAAAATGTGCTTCCTATGCTACAACCTCAAACTGGGTTTTGTGGAGCTTTCATTTATGGCTAAGGAACTTTTCACCATTCTGTTTGGCAATCTTTATCTCATTTAGATATATTGAAAAATACTGCTGAATCACCAATAAAAAAATTGCTATTCTTTATTTTTGCTGTGAAACATGTAGGGTGAAGGAGATTCACTTTTAAAGAGTTATAAATTCTGTTGAAGGATAACTGAGCAAAATTTGGTTATTTTTTACTTTCTGAGAGGCAAAATATACTTAAAAAAATAACCAGAGTGATAATTACATATTTGAAGGTCTTTTCACATTTAAATATTGCAAAAAAATATTTTTATAATGAAAATTGTCTTACAATAAAGTTTATTTTAATGAACCAGGACTTCTCCAGTAAGTAATAAACCCAAATTATACAAAACTAATACCAACAATATTTACAATGTATATGTTTGTAAAAACAACCCAAAGCAGTAGCTTAGATGGCCTACGTATCTGGTGAGTGTAGGAACTCTATCTTTGTACTGCAGATACTGTCAAGAGCATCATCTTACATATTAAGGATGGAATGAAAACAAAAATGTGGTTTTTGCTGCAACATCCATTTTCTAGTGGAAGAGAAAGATTTTCAGAATTAATGCTGAATTCAGTTTGTTGAAAGTTATCAGCAAAGTAGTAGATCTTCTAAGCAATCAGGACTTTGTTTTATGCTTATATGCTCTTCAGTCTGAGTCATATTTCCATGGGAAACATGTACATACTTCTACCTGGAAGTGCTCATAAAATAATACAAATGTTGAGATTCTAAAGTCAAAATGCCAACTGGCACATTGAAGATATATTAGTCCAGCCCAAAGTCAGCACTGGAAACAGTTTTAGCACATTAGGAGGCCTTCCTTTGCAGCCAGCCTCTGCCGATGGATTTTGTCTTGCTGAAGCTCCTCATGGTTTGGATGCCAGAGTTTCAGGATGATCCTTTCAATGTTGAGGGCATAGACAGTATGGGCAGGAACCACTTCCCGGTGAATCTGCAAGTACATAAGTGAAAATCTTACTGGCCACAAATTATTATCTTAAATGTCTACATTCACAAATTGAAACTAGCGATGCTTATGTTCATTGATGTATAGAATCTTGCAATAAACAGATGGGAGGGGGGAAGACAGATGAGCATTTTGGATATCTAATATTATTATTAACAGAGAAGCATTTCAAACAAATCAATTATCCTTTCTCACATGCTTTCTCTGGTTCACCTGATCCGAGTGAGATATTAACTGCCCAGAGGAAAAAGAGGGAAATTATTTAGAGCACACAAAACAAGCATCAGGGGCTGCAGTAGAGCAATTGTACAATTAATAGACAATGATACAGTGGGGTGATCAGTGCTAGAATTTTCCACCAGAACATACTAGCCTCAAATAATCATTTATTTTATTGGGCCAAACAATATACAGTATTATACCAGTGCCTCCAGAACGTTTTTTTACTTGCATCTGTGGATACAAATGGAGTGCACTGGTACAGATACATATTTTACATCATTTTGAGGAGCACAGTGCAGTAGATGCTTTCCACAACATGACTTAGTTTTTCAAGAAATGTATCCACATTCATAATTTGGATTTAACTGTAATTACTTACAAGCATGCAGACATTATACAATATGAATTATCAGTGTAACTAGGTTTGAAAATTTCTCTCTTCCAGTAAAATCTAAGTGAAGGTATCAGAGGTATCTGGAATATTGTTTATCAACTAGCTATAACTGTTTTTTAAAATGTGATTTACACATTTGAATTGAATTATTATTATTGTTCAGATTAAAGCTGTATTAATATCCAGACAATTCACTGTTATGTTCTTGTAAGACATCATGAATCTAAAAGATATGGCAGCATATACATTTAAGAATAAATAGAAAACAAGCTCTTTATTTTCTTTCTAGGTATTCTTTCCTTTCCCCCCCATTACTTGGTAGTGAGTTCTTTGTGAAACAACATCACCACCAGGAGAACAGCAACTGAAATTAAAATACGTAATCTGTGAAAGTTACCTGCAGTGCCTCAAAGAGATCATACATGTTCACTGGGGGCAGGGTTGCTGGTGAGGTGTCCCCGGAACAGGCCAAAAGGAGGGCTGCTTGTTGCTCTGCGTCATCAGGAGGTAGATGGGAAGCAAGGTTTTGACCAGGTGGGGGAGCCAAGCAGGTAGGAGGGCTAGGAAAAAGAACAAATTGGGAAAAAATGGATTTGGCATCCTATCAGGGTAGGGGTGTCAAACTTGTGTCGTCACGTGATATATGGGGATTTTTTTTCTCCTTCGCTAAACTGGGCAGAGGCAGGGCCAGCACATGACGCATCCAGCCCATGGGCCACAAGTTTGACAGCCCTGTATTAGGGGAAGGAACAGTTTACTGCTGGCTCAGATTCTGTCTGGAATAACCGGAAGTGTGAATTGGCACATAGCCCCCACCAGGCCACTTGAAGGTCATGTGCAACTTCTGGTCTGAATAATATTGTATAACATTAGGCTGCATTTGGATAAAAACGAAACTTTGGGATGGCATTTAGTACTAGCATTTTTCAACAAAACGTAAAGCAAATATTATGCATTTATTAATGTATTTGTTTGCTATCATTTATAGTTCATCTAGCTCCAGAGATTCCTGAAAGCTAACATCCAAATAAAACTAACACAATTATCAAAATGGTACAAAGGTTACGAGATAATCCATGTTGTGGTTCTTTATCCATGCACAAAACCAAATTATCTAAAATGAACAATACAAAAATTAAAAGGTAGGAAATATAATACTGAACTCAGGAGAAGCATAACTTTTCTTTATGATCATATAATTCAAAGGCAATAGCACTTAGACCAACGTAGCACTCCACAGTGCTTTCCAGCCCTCTTTAAGCTGTTTACAGGGTGAGCATATTGCCCCCAACAATCTGGATCCTCATTTTACCAACCTCAGAAAGATGGAAGGCTGAGTCAACCTTGAGCCGGTGAGGGCAGCCCATGGCTGTGAGGGCAGCCAAGCTGAGGGCAGAGTTATCCTGAAATTCTACATTCTAACCACTGTGCCTCCATGTCTCTTCGATATGTAAAGTGTGATAATACTTGGTCCAAGAGCACAGATATATAAAAGTTTTACAAACCCAAAAACAAAGAGCAACTGCAATATTATATATATATAATACTGCAGCAGAACTAGATTTCAATCTATGGTTCATCTTTTATATTACCTGCATGACCATTTGTTTCTCAATAAATACAGTCCCAGAAATTGTGCTGCTTAGTAAGTAATGCCTAGATTGGCCAATTTCTCATTAAAAAAAACCAACCCTCTGATTATTAGGACATGTAGGCATTTCTGTTCAAAAGTAAGTTTCATATTCTCAAATTCTCTCTTATGCTGCATTAATATTAAGCAAATCCTTACCACTCAGTTAAGTTATTGTAAGCAATGACACTATTCTTCAGGTACGGTTGTGGATTGACATTGCTTCCAAAGGCATATTTGAAGTGACCGTCCCTCACACGGTACGCCTTTCTTCTTGATATTACAGAGGTAAGGATATCCTTAAGATGCTTCTACAGAGAAAAAAAAAGTCTGTTTATCGCTTGCAAAAAACAAACAATCCTGAAGTATCCAATGCTTGTACTATGAGTATACCAACACTAAGGCCACTGCCCAGATTCTCCCTTGCTTCTGGCCATCAATTATTCTGGAATCCTTGCCTATCTCCAGGTATACCTCCACTGTCAAAGCCCCTTATTTGGCTGATGGCTTGTTCTCATTTAACCTCTGGACACCCATCTTGTTCTCTTGGATCTATAAAGTCCAACTATACTCAATGAGGTACTCAAGTTGACTGTCACGCTTAAAAGGACATTTTGGACTGGGTTTTTTCTGCTGAACAGTATTAGCCATTTCTTTGCATATTATATGGGGCCTTTTAGCTTTGACACATTTTTTTATTTTTCTGCAATGTCGCTCAGGTTGGAGGAGTGGGGGTTGATGAAGTCGGCTCAGGGTAGTTATCTAGTTTACATTCTTTTAATAATAGTTCTCATGGGAAAGTTTCTCTGGGCTGTAGACACCTGTGGGGGGAAGTCTTAGGTGGAACGTTGGAACTCTTTTTGAAGGGGTTGGTGAGAATATAACATGTGATAATTAGCAGGGTGGAACTTTCAGTTTTACTTGGGTGGAGAAAGCCTGGGAAATTTAGATTCAGGATTTCTCCAGATCGTACCAGAATAATGTCTTCAATAAAATCTTATTCTTTGGACTTTGTCACTATGGAATTCTGATTGCATTGCTGATGTTGTGTGGAACCCTGACATTATCCTGAATCTCCCAAAAAGAAAAATCTGCCTACCTCGGCGGCCGGAGTCTTGAGCCCCAGCACTCTCCCGAAGCTTTGGGTTGTGGAAGAGCTCAAGGAAGATGGAAGAGAAAAAAGCCGCTGCAACAGGTTTGCCTATGGGAGCAGCTACGGTGGCTCTTGACAAGTCTGCCACCCTGATGGAGGCAACGTTGACCACTATCATAGCAGCAATGGGCGCGGAGTCTGAACTTCTATCAGGGGCTCGACCAAAAGGGCAGTTAGTTTGGTTGATTGTGCAAGAAGAGCCATCCTTGCTCAGTGGAGTGATGGCGATTCAGGGGCTGCAGAATGCCCCAGAGGCTGGGATTCACCCGTTGCCTCACCCGACGTTGAGCTGGAGGGAGAGATCAAGCTTTGAAGCAGCAGAATCGAGAAGCCAAGCCATCCTGCCCTCCACCCACAGCATGTCGGTGGGAAGCCTTCAGGAGCAACTGGAGTGCCCGTATCTGGGAAGCGCTTCCCAGGTCCATGCTGGACCATCACCTGGTTGGGTGCTCCCCCCACTGAAGTTCTCCTTCACGTCACAGGCAAATGGGGGAGTGATGATTGGGGCAGCACACCCCTGGCTAGGGTCTGGGGCCTTCAAGGATCCTCCCAGCCTGGCTT
>JANHFJ010006069.1:60855-78378 GCA_032468195.1 Cerberus rynchops
TATAACCAGAAAAGCCACCATTACTTATTATCTACATATCAAATTCTTGTTCAAAACCATCTGTTATTTAACATTTTTTTAATTTTTATTTTAAAAACCCTGTATTTTCAAAACAGAGATCTATAAATGGACAAGTAATTACTGAACTTATAAAATTAATGCTCAGTATAACAAAAAAGATATTAGAATACACTGAATTACTTTCATGATATAAAAACAAGCTTTATTTTTTTTACCTTAATGCTAATATCTCCACTATATTACCATGTATAAGTTTAAATAACATTAACATGCTTGCAATTTTTTTCACTTGACAGTCAGACAACCCGACAACAGCAGTATCAGTTGTCACCGAGATAAATGACGACTATAGCCACGACATGAATAAAATGCTCTACAAGTTAGTGGCAAACACTTCCAAGATGATGAAATACATGAAGCTTGTCACCCAACATCACAAAAAAGAAATCAAGTACCGTAAATTAAACAAAAAGAGAAAAAATGATGAATATGATGAAGACGAACAGCTTTTCCCAGTTTGTCTGCACAACCATAGCTCCAGTGCAGACACCATATAATGTATATGCCCAAAAATTCTTCCTTCCTATATTCAGCTCTTACTGAATATTTGGAGTGTTGTTCCTAATTTGATAAGATGGCAAAGGAAGTAACAAAGCTCCAGTATAGGTTGATTGGTATGCTGAGTTAGATTCTGTGCAGGATACTATGGATTGTACTGAAGAAGACACAAAGGGGCTATTAAATGTTGTTTTAAAGTCAAACCAAAGTGATTTGCATCTACAGTATGAATAATTAAAGACTGTATTTGGTAGATAATGCAGTGAGTCTTCAATATGAGCTTATCTTTGTTATATAAAACTGGGACTGAACTTTAATAAAAGGCTCCCTTTTCACAGGAAGTAAAGTGCTGTTTCAGCAGTTCAGCATTCTTCATGCTTGCTGGATTTCAGTTATTGTTAATTCTATGTGACAGGAAAAAAAATGGAAAAAATCCTTTCTTCCCAACTTTCTCTTGATATGATTTCTCTTCAGGGAAAACAGGCAAGCAAAGAACAGAACAGGCAAGTGATCCTAAAAGAATGAGAAGATGGCTGAGCGGTTCAGTAGCTAAAAGTCAAGTTATGTAAGTTGTCCAGAGATCAAAAGAAAGGAAAAGATCCCTTTGTTTTACTCTTTAGCCTCTGAACCTGTCATCTGATCATCCTTAAGCAGTTTTACCTGCTTTGTTTTAGTGCTCTTGTATGGTGATCAGTTACATTTCTGGCTCTGAAGACACCTTGATAAGAAATGATCCTTCCTTTAAGTACTGATCAGGTACAGACACTTCTCAAAAAATTACAAAATCATCAAGAATTAGAAAAGACTCTCTACAGCAATGGAGGCAAACCTTTTACTTACCGAGTGCCGAAAAGTATGGGCTTTGCACATGCCATCCACACTTGCTTGCGGCTCTTCCACGTATGCTGCATGTGCAACCGTACCATCTGCATATGCATGCAGCTTTTGTACATGCAATGCATGCATGCTGCGTGCATGCATTCACGCACACATGAGCAATTGCATGTGCATGCGCAGGAGAGCTCCAAAGACCAGCTGGATTTCCTGGTGCAATCGCGTGCATGCACAGCAGAGGCCCAAAGACCAGCTGGGTCTCTGCAATCATGCATGCACGCATTGCGCAATCACATGTGCATGCTCAGCTGGAGGAAAGTTGGCCGACAGCTTGTGTGTCCAGCAAGATGGCTCTGCATGCCACCTGTGGCACCCGTGCCATAGTTTCACCATCACGGCTCTACAGGATGTCCTTGACTTACAGTCACTTAGTGATGTTTAAAGTGCTGACAGATCCCTCCTAAAAGATCCTCAAATATGACCCACACGGTCACATGATCATCTTTTGGTTGCTCAGCAACCAGCCCACATTTATGTGCATTTACAATATCCCACTGCTGTGACCATAATTTATTTATTTTTTCCCCAGAAATCAGCATTTCTGGTTTCCTGCAAAAAATGCCATTATACACAATGTTTTTTTCTTAATGTCACTGAATTTGCTTAATAACTGCTGCAAAAAAATATTGTAAAATTGGATCAGTCATGTGATGACCCACTTAACCATCAGTGTGATTTATGACTGTAATTTCAGGCTCAATTCCAGTTCTAAGTCTAGAACTGCCTGTATGATTATCCAGGCTAATAAATATGATGGTATCAATAAAACACTAAAAACATTGTAACTATACCGGTAATTACAAAGCCAGAATTATGGTTATGTTGTGAGGTGACTAATGGATTCAAGATCAAAGTTAGTGGGACAGAGAAACACCATAGATCATACCTTGTTGTATTAAGTTTATCAAAGATTTGTTTCACACAATATGCTGAATTAAAACTAAACATTACGGTTTGATGCATAAAGATAGCATTCCCAACTTTACAGAAAAATCAGGAGTAATTTTTTCAAACTAGCAAATGTTATTGAAAAGCGCAAGGTTTTCAATAAAATAGCACAAAAACCTTGGGATTATTCAAAATCCAGTGATTTCTTACCTGATTACAAATTAAGACTGTTCATTCAAAAACTAAAGTGGAATTACAAATTTAGGTAATTTAGGTTTGCACGCAAAGTTATTACTTTTAGATCATACATAGTAAGAGGAAGTTCAGTATAAAGTTTTACATAGTTGTGTGGTGAAAAAAATGCTTCATTTGATTACTGAGTCCTCAAATGTAAGCTTGTTGATGAAAAGCAGAGAATATTTTACCTATCTCTTTAAAATACCAAATTTTTTAATGGGTTTGTTAGTTTCAATGCATTTTAGATGCCTAGAAGAAAAGTATGTGCTTATCGGACAATCCAATTCTCACACACTGTCTTGTTATCCTTCTCATTGTATTAGCTGTACAGCTAGTCCATAACTGCCAACCATAATTGAGCCCAAAATTTCCATTGTTAAACAAGATAGCTGTTAAGTGTGTTTTGCCCTATTTGATGACATTTTTTGCCATTCCCTTCGTTAAGGGAATCACAGCAATTGTTAAGGGAATCATGAGGTTCATTAAATGTATTGGGGCTCTCCAACTGACTTTGCTTGTTGGAATCTGACTGGTAGGTAAGAAATGGTGATCACATGACTCTGGGACAGTGGAACTGTCATAAGTACATGCTGGTTGCCAAGTGTCCAAATTTTGATCATGTGACCAGAGATGCTGCAATGGTCATAAGTGCGAAACTGGTTATGTCATTTTTTTCAGTGCTGTTGTAACTTTGAACAGTCACTAAACAAAGGGCTGTACATCCAAGATTACCTATAGTGAAAGGTAGTATAGGGATTCCTTTTGCTAAGAGCTTTTACTTTCCTTCTTTGACTTTATTTTGCATGTATTGTAAAGGATGTTTCAATTCCTGCTTTTTCCTTTCTTTCTCCTATGAAATTTTAATAGCTATACTCAGCTCTATGTGGTCTACCAAACTAGTGGTATATGGCTCTTCATTTGTAGAATAAAGCCAGGTGATGTATTTAGCCTTTCTAGCTAAATGCAATGTCATAATACACTTTTTATGTTTTTTAAAACAGCCTCATGTAAATTGACCTATCATTAATGTCTTGCAGCACAAATTAACTATTTGTGGAAACTGACTTTTTAAAAACAATATGCTAGATAGAAAACAGCTCCTCCATACAGTGCTCCATGAAAATAACTTTTTGTTGTTATATAATTGATTTATTATAAATGATATTCAGAATTCAGTTGGTTTACTGTAAAGCTAAATCCACATCTCAAAGAAGCTTAATGGTTATTAATATTACCTGCCCAATCCAAGAATTCAACACACTCTGTTTGCTTATATCGATTTGCAATTTCTCTAGCATTTTCACCCCGGAATGTAGTTGCATAAATATCAGCTTCCAGCTCTACCAGAGTTTTCAGTGTGTTTAGCTGACCCCAGGCTGCAGCACAATGAAGAAGTGTATAACCTGAGAGAACAAACTAAATCAATGTACACAACTGCACAGAATATTGGTATGCAATACTTTTTATATAATGTATAATATATACAAGAAAACTCAATTGCCCATTAGCAAACCATCAGATTAATGCTGGATGGTCAAATAATTTTCAGAATGTCAGTCTGACTCGATGCTTAAATACATGTAGAACATACATGCAAAGAATAGAAAAAGGATAAGAAATAATCAGCTAAATGAGGTACAAAGGTACCTTCATATGTATAGTGCCAAACAAACATATATTTTCACAAGCATTCCTTATACATTTACCATTAACACATTAAATAAAGCTCACTTCATACATCTTACTCTCTGTTCTCTGTTAAACCATTTAATAAGCATTCCTTTTATTCTCAAGCATGCTTAACTGTCATTACTGAATTTTGCAATGAACCTTCAACTCTGCTTCTGTAAAATATTCTCTAATCTAAGATTATCATAAATTTTCACCTAATCATATGTATCTCCACAATATATATCCACAGAATTGCCAACTATTTTCTGTAAAAGCTCCTATGTCTATGAATCTTGAGAATCAAAAGATTAATACATTCCCTCTTTTAAACTAATGTTTCTCAACCTTGACATCCTCCATCATGCTGGCTGGGGAATTGAAATTCAGGCATATTAAAGTTGTCAAGATGGAGAAACATTGCTTTAAGCTATCAGCTTTCTTTTAACCACCGATTATTGTTCATGTTTTACAAAAATGCATACTGCATATGCATTTGATTGACAGTAAAATTTTCAAAATGCTACATACCCTTTAATTAAGTGAAGAAACAAGTATTTTAGACAGAAAAATTAGGTTTAAAATGTTGCTCAGTGGAAACATTATAGGGTAGCTAATGACATTAATGGACTGCGGAGGTAAAGAAGACAAGCAAACGCTGCCTGGGAATTCTGGGAGTTTCTAGGAGGATCATGGAGCTATAGAAATGATATATTCAGACTTCCAGTGAAGGTGGTTGACTGACCAGTCTGGAATGCTTCCACAGGATTGAAGCTTTTTCAATTTACAAACAAGGGAACTGAGTTCCCTAACTTTATATAACTCTTCTGAATTAGAGACAATCCCCAAAGCACCCCATACATCTTCCATACAGCAGCAGTTTGAAAAGAAACTGGAGCACACCAAGGCAGTCAGGTGAAAAGTCCATAAGCTAAAAGGTGAGCCAAAATTACTTTGCTGATGAAAAAACAGCTGTTTTGGTATTCGTTTTTCAAACAGACAAGGAGTAATGCCTTTCATTTCTTAAACATTTTATTATTATTAAATTAAAAGAGGCTCTTTTCAGAAACGGTCTGTTACGGTACTTCTTTTTGAAGATCTAGCCATTTGGGGGACATCGTTATTGTTGAATGACAAGGAGGAGGGTTGCCAGAGGTGAACTAAAATAAGGAAGTACTTTTTTGGGGGGAGAAACATAAGGCTTAAAAAATTTTATTTCATCATTTTCATGAATTTGCCACCTTTATTTGACATTGGGAGTTATAATTTGCATTTTGGATTGCTTGTTGGGGAGGCTGAAATCTTCCAATCTTAATGAATTGGCTGAGAGATACCAGTTGATCTACATAAACCTTTTTAAAAAAAAATTGATCACAAAAGGAAGGTAAAGAACAGAATATGATGAAGGAACATAGGAGGAAATTATGCCAGACAGAGACTACTATATGAGCCATCTCATATCTTCTCCACAAAAATACATAAAAAATGATTTTATGATTTTTTATCTAATAATATAACTAAATATTTATATTTATAACTAAATATATATTTTAAAAAATATAACCTTAAATGAATAAAAAGGATTTTCCCTTTAAGGTTAAAGACTTTGAATGATTTATAAATATTTAAATATATTTTAGAAATTAATTCATGTAAATGAATATATATATATATATATATTTCTATAACAGAGGGGAAAAAAAACATGGATTTGGTTAAGATGGCAAGATAAAGTCTTTTTAACAGATTTTATTCAGTCTTGTTTCTATTGGGATATAGTTTCTGGTTTTAAGGCCTGAAATAGGAAAAAATGAAATCTAGAAATTATTTGAAGATAACTAGTTATAGAACTGGCTTGTAATAATTGTAGCTATTGTAAAATGTTGAGGTCATAATTGTATTAGTATTTTACTGTGTTGGAAAAAAATCAAAAGTCAATTTTTTTATTCTTATTCCATCTTGCACTCACCCTCTTTAATCTTTATTTCTATTGTATTTTATGCTATAATAAACCTTAAGAAAACTTTATATATACAAAGAAAGAGAAATGGTAGATTCATAGCCAAGGAAAGAAAAAGAGAGTATTTCCCAAACCATTAATTAAAGGAGACTACATGCAGATTTTGTGGTGAAGTTTTGAGAATCTATATGGGAGAGGGAAAGGTACATACAACATAAGTGAAAATTGTGGTTAGGCTGGAATTAGATAAAAATAGAGAACGAAAGAGAGCCAATCTGGTTTAATGGTTAAAGCATAAGGTTAGAAACTGGGAAACTGTAAGTTCTAGTCCCACCTTAGGACAAAGCCAATTGGGTGAATTGTGCTATAGATAGTTCTTGACTTACAACCATAAATGGAACTAGAATGTACAAAATCATAAATACGTGCCAGTTGCCAAGGATCTGAATTTTGAACACATGACCATGGGGACAAGGGGATAGTCGTAAGTCACTTTTGTCAGTACCATCCTAATTCTGAAGGGTTTTCAAGAACTACTTGTAGTCAGTTTCTCTCAGTCCTAGGAAAAAGGTAACGGCAAAACAATTTCTAAAAAAAATGTTCCCAACAAAACTGTAGGGACTAGTCCATGCAGTTTCCCAGAATTGGACATGACTAAATGAAAGCGAAAAAATGAGGTGGAAAAAAATGATTTGAAGGCTTACTAAAGGCTTTTGGGAAAGAAAGCTCTAACTTATGTTACCTGAAAAGATGAGCACTGATCCATTACAGCATTCTTGTGTCAGCTTTCAAAGTCAAAATATAAACTGATATAATTCTTAAAGGGACTTTTTCCTAGACTCTTAGTGATGCTTAATTCAAAATATTATGTACCTCTGACTGTCTTATCCTTCAGGTCAACTCCATATTTTGCCAAGGATTGGATAATATCATTTTGACCAACCATACAAGTTGTAAATAATAGATTTCTTCCTAGAATATCCTTTTCCATTAAAAACCTATTGGCTTTTTCATGATCAGGATCCTCCGAGTCCTCAAATATCTGTAGTACTTCTTCCACATCACCCCTTAAAGCAGCCCTCAGGATAGGATTAAAATGTGCTGGTTCCTCTTGAGTTCCCAAATCTTCAAGCTCACTTTTTATTGTTGAAACCGCTCTTTCTTCTAAAGGCTCCATTTTCACAAGATTAGCTTAATTAAAAAGAAAACAATGTTTCAAAGAACAGAATGGGATATGGTTTGTACAGATTCAAAGCATCATTTCCGTCTACAAAACTTAATATTTTTATCCAAAACATTTCCAGAATAGTTAGATCAGTATACTCTTCATCAGATTCTTTGTTTTTTTCTAGTCAACATTTTCTGTTTTTTTCTATTCAACATTATTTTCAACTGTATTTTTTAAATCACAGAGTGCAGAATCATTATATATACTGTATATATAGGGATTTCGTTTTAATCCCTAAAACGAAAACTTGATCAAAACGATGGCATGACCTTTACCAAGAATAAAATCTGAAGCTGTCTCATCCTGACTCAATTCAAAACCAACCTCGCTGTGGTTCCCGAGTCCCCCGATTCTTCCTGGCTGCTAAGCACGGCAAAAAAGAAGAAGAAGAAGAAGAAGAAGGAGCAATAGCTTTGTCGCCATAGAAACCCCTCAGCGTGGCTGAGGCCGGAACGCTTGAACCCACACTTGAAGTTCTTGCACGGGAAAGTAAGGCTGTAGGATTACTTCCGGCGGGTGAAATCTGGTGGGGTGGAGTGCTGCCTAGTGGCAGTTTCCGGCACCAGTGGGAACTGTGGGAATGATTGCGGCTGTGATAGTCGGGAAGGTCCTCCGTTCCTCCCACCCCCTACAAGATACTGTGCAAAGCCCCTGCCGATACATGGCATTCCCTTGCAACGGTTTCTGGGCTCGCCGCCGCTGAAATTCAGAATAAGCTCCCTCTTCCATCCGGGAGGTCAGTTTCCAGGGGTGGCAGTGCTTGTGGTCGCGGACAGTTGGGTTAGGGGAGGCTGTAAAAGAATCCGTGGGGAGAAAAGATGGGGCGAGACCTTGAGCTGAAGGGCATGCTGAAGTGTAACGCTAGAATCACCCAGCAAAATTAAATCAGGCCCACCTAATCTGCATCCCCCCCCCCCGCAAAAATACATAACGAGCAGCTGCCTTGTTTTCAAGGTACCTCAAGGGGGATCAGGAGATCTCCGGAATGAAGTGGAGTTTAAATTTCGTAAATAAGTCATGAAGTTGATCACCTTCCGGAAAAACAGTATTGGTTGCATACCACTTTGAAAATCTCTGCTTAGTTCCTGTAAATTATTAGCTATCATCATTAGAGCTCCATGATTATGCCTTCACCAACCATGTGAAGATAATAGCCACACCCCATTACTTCTCTTGATGCAGGGATGGAAAAAGTTAAAGTGAATGAACTTCCAATGAAGTTTAGAGGGTTCATGAAAGGAGGAATACTGGACTTGTGCCTAAAAGGCTGGTGGGAGATTGTGGGGGAGGAAATGAATGTTACTGCATGAACAATATCTGGCAGAGAGACTCCAACTGTCATAACAGATCTCTTGGATCAAAAGCAGGCTTTAAGAAGCATTCATTTTGAGTTGGTAAATACATCTGCCTTCTTTATCAGCTGTTCAGTCTGTTATATTCACTTATTTAGACAGCCCTTGCATGTGCTTTACTCTCTGAAACTAAGGAGAACGTTCAGTGTCATCTTTTGGAAGTGTTATGTGGTGTCTAAACTATTCTAGGTGACCAAAGATTTATTTCAATGCAGGCAACAAGAACAATGATGGATTTTTTTTAGAGGAACCATTTCACATTCTTTGCAATTTATTTTTAGGCTAAGGTCATCAAGCTTGCTGTTCTCAGTGGATAAAATGAGTTGAAGGAAAGGATTATTGATTATTAGGCTTCTATTGTACCTCTATTTTATCACAGGGTGAGTGACTAATCTTGATTTTTTAATTTCAGATTTATTCATATAATGACAACTGAACAAATGTTTGTTTTGTATGTAGGAACAAGTATACATTTTGTTTTAGAAGACAGTGCTAAAGTCTGGGCAGTTGTTTATGCACAATCCAGTGTATGTTCATCAGGTTAAATTATGCTTATATAAGATAACACTAGAATTAAACATAGATTTAGTATGGTTGTAATGGCAGAATCGGTTTGGAAAAAGATATGAATAGGTGGAAATTCTTAACAATACTTAATTAACAATACAATAATAAATAGAATTTATTTTGTGGTGCATAATCTGATCATTTCTTAAATACATAGCAAACTATTTTAGTTGCCGTTTTGTTACATAGTTTTGTTTTTATTCTTTGCCCAGGGTCAGCAATAATTTAAAGACTTCTCTTTGCAGTGCATGGACACAAAACCAATGCGCAGGTAATTCAAATATTTACTTAAGTAGATTGAATTGTGACATCATACTAAATTATGATTTATAATCAATGTACAGAATCTAGATAAGGGTTGGACTAGATGACCTACAATGTACCTACCAACCTTGTTAATCTGTATCTATCTATTAGACAACAATACTTTAAAGCTTTCCATTTGTCCTCTTTTCCTCTGAGAACAGTGGTCCACTACAATTGCCACTGCATTTTGGAAAGACAGACTGATGCAGAAGTGAGTGATCTACAACCTGTCATGGCTTTTGAATCACAGATGTCAGTATCTCTCATAGCTGGTCATGCCTTTTAAGACTGTTGAAGCATTATGAAGTTGCCTATCCCCAATTAAATGCTTCAGTGTATCCTCTATAAATTTAAATTTTCCATCTGTATCATTTTAATAGTTGGCAGCATCTAGTCAATCTTGTTTGGTCTTGGAACCTAATAAGTTAGGGCTGGTTAGTACTCAGATAGGAGATCATCTGGGAGTTCCTGGACTGTAAATTAGATTGGGAACTAAAATGCTGGTAAATTGTTCTTATACTGGGAAATAATCCATGAAATCTTAGGTTTGCTTTAAGGGTTGGTCTTTCCTACCTATGTATCTGCATAATAATTAGTTTAACTTATAGGTATTTAGTTGCCTTTCATGTACAATAATAATTAATCACTATCATTTCATTAGTAATATGATTTAAGTAGTTACTGAGATTAAAACTTGAATATGCAACAGCTATCTAAAATAAGATAATGGATAAGATAATAGAAAATATTTAAATAAAGCTCACCTGCTTTACCTTCTGGATGGCTGATTCAACAAGATTTTACTTAAAACAACTTTGACCTGGTATCAGAAATACCAAGTGTCAGGGTCACACATTGAACAAAGCTGCAATATATTTGGTTTTAGGATGCATGTAAACATTGCTACTATGTATTGTTCAATAAACTATGGATACATTTTGACTTTTTTCCCCTTACCCATGTCTTTTTGTACTGTGATTTACATAGAAATTTACTTTTCTTTTTGCATAAAATTTAAAAAGCCCACTAAAACTAAAAGAATACTCCTTTTACTAGTTTCTTTTTTTGATCATTTTACAAATTGCAACCATCCCATGGATCCACTTTAGTTTTATATTGTTTCTTACTCTTTCTCTAAGTTTAGACGTCATAATAGATTTTTTAAAATCAAATTCTACTTTTTTAAATTATAAACATACAAGTCAGAAAACAAATGTTTTAATTGAAATCTAAGCAGCATCCCCCAAACAGCAGTTTATCGTCTGCTGAATTTAATGATGACAACTCAAGCCCTTTCTGACATGTTATGAAGATATAATACATAATGCTGAACAAATTGTCTATATGTCCTCTTGATATCAGTGTATCTTATTTTCAAGTAATTCTGCAAGTATTGGAAATAATGTGAAATAATCATAAAACAGTTCCTAGATTCTCTCCCATTGCATTAAATTCTAAGTTAAAAATCAAGAAAATTGAATAATTAAAATGTACATCTCATCCTAATTAATAAATACATTTTGGGGAATTTGAATATCTTGAAAAAAACTAGAAGTTTTTAAAAAAGAAAGAATTCTGATAACCCAAATTGTTCATTGTTTCTGTTTGGCTTTTTAATGTTTTCACATAGCTTTGACTATTTGGATTCTACAAGAAAATCTGGTATTACATCCATTTTATTCTTGAATATTTTCTTATTAAAGTATTTCCAGCTATAATAGATATACTTTCTATTTTAATAAAAATGTCTATTAATAGCTATATTACTGTTTTTTCATTGTTGAATTACTTCCATCAAAAACCTGTCAAGATGAGTTTCTTATGATACTTTTCTTTCCTTCCATTTATAGTTTAATAAATGCTTGTCCACTTCATGTTTTTGGTGTAATGGTTTCTATCCAGTGGTCTCACTGCTTTGTTACTTTATTAGGTGTACTAGTAATCGAGCAGGTGAAACCGGAATGGATGTAACAAGCCGTTGCACTCTTGGAGATCCCAACAAACTACCAGAAGGAGTGCCACAACCTGCTCGCATGCCTTACATCTCGGACAAGCACCCTCGCCAAACATTGGAGGTTATCAATTTGTTGCGTAAGCACCGGGAGCTGTGTGATGTGGTGCTGGTTGTGGGGGCCAAAAAGATCTATGCCCATCGAGTCATCCTATCAGCCTGCAGCCCCTACTTCCGAGCTATGTTCACAGGAGAACTTGCAGAAAGTCGCCAGACTGAGGTGGTGATAAGAGACATTGATGAAAGGGCTATGGAACTGCTAATTGACTTTGCTTATACTTCCCAAATTACAGTAGAAGAGGGCAATGTTCAGACCTTACTGCCAGCTGCTTGCCTTCTCCAACTAGCTGAGATCCAAGAAGCCTGTTGTGAGTTTCTGAAAAGACAGTTGGATCCTTCCAACTGCCTTGGCATTCGAGCGTTTGCTGACACTCATTCTTGCCGTGAACTTCTTAGAATTGCTGATAAATTCACACAGCATAATTTTCAAGAGGTGAGTAACCCTATAATTAAAATCTGGTCAATATATGCATTGGAAGTAAATGGCAACATGAACTGTACCAAAGTAGGTGAAGGTTCATTGTTTTCAAACAGTCCTCAGCGTTAAAAGAAAAGAAAACAAAATCAACTTCCCTTCAATTACAAGTTTCATCTAGCAAAAATAGATATGACCTAAAATCCTTATTCCACATACTGTTAGCAAGGGTTTTTCATGTAGGGATTCTGTGGGTTCCTTTATTTTTCCTTATTTTCTTTATTTTTAGCTACTTAATCTGTAATACAATTGTATTACTTTATTATGGGTGAATACTAAAGTTTGTTTTCTTCATATATTTCAAAACATTTGGCTGTATCTTATTTGTTGAATCTGATTAATGTTTGAACTTTTTTACTTTAATTGAAAGGAAATGTGATTATTGCTTAAAATGAGTACGACATAATAGGAATAGATTTCTTTGTATCATAATTTTTTTAATCTAAATTGTACTATATTATTCTGTATAGACCAAACCTTAAAACTACATGCATCTTGCAACTCTAAAATTTTTAAACATTCTCATATGTTAAACCTGTTTTTCTTTTTGATATTGCTCACTATAAATGTCATAAATGTTTTGGAGCAGAACAAATGTACTTTGACTGAGAACAATTATAGATTTTTAGTTTGGAGGAGTTCCTCAATTTTTATTCACTTGAGAATGAGAGTATGTATAATTACAGTTAATAGGGTACTACACTAAGAGTACAGAAGAAAATACTTGCTAAAATATTGTATTTTGATGGAATCTAAATAGTACTATACTAATAAATGAAAGTAATAGTCTTCGGACGATAATTTTATAACCATAAGGAAAACAACACAGAACATTGCTCTGGGGCAATATGTAGCTGAATTTCAGCATTGGTGATTGTTATTTTATGACTTTTTATACTATTTCATAATTCTAACAACAATTATTTCTGTTAACTAATTGATTATTAATAATCATTAATAATAAAATTGAGCATGAATTAGTTTTCACAGTGCATTTCCAATAATGCAGCCTGATATGTGGTGATTTGTGAAGTGAATAATGGAAATTATTCATAATCTTTATAAAATAATTTGTCGTCTTGTTTAGATTGACTCATTGGGAAAAGATTATATCCATGTGTAAAATATAGGTATAACTGGGACTCTTATCAGCCAAATGAAATTGTGACCCTGCAAGTATTGAATTGTTTTCAAACTGTCATGGGCTATATTTTGATTAATGAATGGGCAGGACACTACTTTGATAAGTCATCTTTTGTTCAAATGAAAAATTATTTTTGTTTCAACTCTGATGTATATATGAGAAAAAGAGATACTTGAAAAAATGGTAACAGAATTCTTAGAATAAACTGGTTTGAAATCTATAACTTGCTCAGTAAACAATAGAACTTTATAAAAGGAATTGAATCATGGAATGTAAAGGAAGGGATCTTGGAGATAATCTTGTCCTGCAGGAATTTGCAATCCTGGCATTCCCAACAAATGATCATCCAGCCTCTATTGAAACAACTCCAATGAATGATATTTTGCTGCCACAGCTGCAGAAAAAGCTATCTATTAGAATGTTTTATTATTTATTTAAAATGTTTACATATTGCCCTTCACCAAAAAATCCTAAAATGTTCACAATTACTAATTAGAATACAATGTATTATTTGATAAAAAAATAATCCTAATCCAATCTGTGTGTTATAAAATCAACTGAATCTTTTAAAAAGATAAAGTAAGGATTTCCCCATTTGCTAAATGCATTCGGCTTTTGGAAGAGGAGCAAGGCAATCTCAATCTTCTCCTCAGGAAAACTCCAGATATGGTTTTATTATTAAAACTATTATATTTCTTATGTTAAGTGATTTTCTCCTACCTGCCTGGGGATCTGGGGATTAGAGGATGTAAAGTTCTGTACTATTGTTGTATTTTGTACTGCTGCTTTCGAAAAGCAGTTCAAAAAAGAGATTTCAGAAAGCTCCTTCAATTGACTTGATTCCAGTGGGGCAAGATAATATCTTTTTTCTTAGTTCTGTATGTTATAGAAATGTTATGGATTCTCTTCTATCTTTGGAAAAAGTTGTTTTCCACTGAGGGCCTAGAGGGAATGCATATGTACATGTTTGCAGCTTGTCAGGAGCTTGTATTTCGCACCACTTTAGTACTTGGCAGCTTTTGCAGTCTGAGTCCCTCTGAGGTACACAGCCCCGTGTGTATATTTAGAGAAAGCAAATGAAAAGGGGGTGGGATAAAGTGAGTCCATCGTGTAACCTTGAGGCACTCTGTCTTTGACAGAAACTAGGATCAAAAGGGTTTTTTTATATTTGCCTACAATACATTGGGTAATTTTGCTTTAGACTCTCTGTGCTTTTGTCCATATTACAAATGTAACTGCTTTATTGAAATGATTTATTCTCTCAATAGAATTTTGGGTTGTCATTATTTCCTGATTACAAATGGAGAAATGAGACCTACCAGGACAAATCTGTAAAGGCCACTCTTAACCCATAATTGGCAAACATCTTAATTAGTACTTCTGGAATCAAAGCAAATGATTCTGCTTAATGACCCATACTGATTTTGAACTTTGATAATTTATATTGATGGTTTAATTAATGTAAATAATACATTTCTTATATAAAATTTATTGTATGTAAAAATGGTGCTTTAGATATATTATGAAATGCCTAAGCTGAAATATGCAAAAGCATAAGGTGCCAAATACTTTTTTCAATAGAACGTCTCTATTTCCAAATGGCTCTTACTTTAAAATAATCTATAATCTTACCTTATTACAGGTGATGGAAAGTGAAGAATTCATGCTGCTTCCAGCCAATCAGCTTATTGACATCATTTCCAGTGATGAACTCAATGTTCGGAGTGAAGAACAAGTGTTCAATGCTGTAATGGCTTGGGTCAAATACAGCATTCAAGAAAGGCGCCCACAGCTTCCTCAGGTATGCCCCAAATACATTTCTTACATGATTGCACATATGCAAATATGCTATTTTGCAGGATATACATTTCTTTATTACTTATTTACAGTGATGTTGTTTGTTAATATGAACAAAAAGGGTTGTTTGAAGATGTATCAGAATGTGAAATAGCAGTTCATTCAGCCCTATTTTCTATGAGGTATACCCAAAGTTCTGAGTCCACACTTAATTTGATCATTGGAATTTGCTAGGTCTCCTGGAGAAGTAGAGCATCAGATTTTTGATCCATTGTTCTTGATTGACAGGTTTTGCAACATGTCCGTTTGCCACTGCTTAGTCCAAAGTTCTTGGTCGGCACAGTTGGCTCTGATCCCCTCATTAAAAGTGATGAAGAATGTAGGTAAGTCTTTACTAATGAGAAATATCCTACAGTTCTTAATATAAAATTGTGAAGTTGCTCTGTTAAAAATTACTATGTCAATCTGTAGCACTTTTTAATATGTTTTCTTTCTTAAGACTTGCTTATTAGAAAAATATGTTTATCTTTGACATCTTTTCTATCAACAAATACATATGTAGACCAAAATATGCATTTCTTGTCTCCCAAGAAGCTCAGTTAAAACTGGTAATAGTCTTGATGTTTCTTCAAGAAAACTAACATTTTCAGACAGTAAATGTTAAAAAAGAAAAATTTTCAGAATGTAAAACTTGAAAAATACTTAGCTGGCAAAATGCTGTGCTTCATATTTCAGTATAAAGCAATATCATCAGTATTAATAATTATATTTCAGATTAGCTGTACTTATTTTTCTTTGGGCTTTATTTTAATTTATTTGTAGGGATTTAGTAGATGAAGCTAAAAACTACCTGCTGTTGCCCCAAGAACGACCACTGATGCAGGGTCCTAGAACTCGACCACGCAAGCCCATCCGTTGTGGAGAAGTGCTCTTTGCAGGTATGCATACATGTCCATAGTTCTTAACATTTTTGTCAGTTGTGAAGAGCCTTTTCCTAGATCCCAAGAAATCTTGATGTTTTTCTTACTTGGGAAAAAATATAAGATTATGGTATGATGCACAGTTAACAATGTGTCTTACAAAATGCAGGTTCCTTAGCCAGAAATTTGAAAGTAGAATAAAAAAGAGGAAAAGCATAGCCAAAGAAGTTATAGTAACAAAAGTAAAAGTGACCTGGCTCTGGTACCTTGAAATCCTTCAATAAAAGAAAACATAAAAGGCAGAAGAGTATATAGAACTGATACATTTTGGAGTATATATTATTTGCTGCATGTGGATTCCTGTACTGTGATTGATGTACTTTTTAATTTTCTCACTTATGCTCATGCACATAACTTCTTACAACCCTACAGAGAGACGAGAATCTTCTTGTGTTTCATAATGCAGAGGTCACAGGGAAATTCCTCTAGTTCCACAAGTGAGGGTGGCTGGGAGGGAGAGCCACCTAGTCCTGGTATACAATCAAGAATTTATCAGTGGACAAAAACACACCAGTCAATGAGTTGAAGACATACAGTAGATAAAAGATTCCACCCTTTTGTCCCTCTGGTCACTTTTGTACTTGTATCTGAGTATATTGGCTCAAAAGTCTTCACTGCCCTTTACTTATTCCTATATAGTCAGATGGAGGAAATCCACAATCACCATTCAGAATCATAACTTAGATTCATATCCACGGAGTCCTGGACTTGCTCCTGCTGAGTCCTCAAGAGGTTTGTCCAACTGAAACTCCAAAGACATAGGTCCAAACAGATTTAGAATTGGTGAGGATAAAGGGCAAAGGCAGAGACCATAAGTCTACAAAAATGTCAGGGGTATGCCAAATGCAGGCTTCTCTACCTTCCCAGCCTTCCAAGCCTGTCAACTATGTCAGGCTGTTGTGGGGAAAATGCCCACTTAAATAAGGAATCAAAGCATTTGCAGATAGATGCAATTATATATTTATCTATATCTACCTTTATTTTTACAAATAACATCAGGTAATGAACATATCTGACACATCTTCCCTCTCCTTTTCCCACAACTCTCTGAAGTGGGTTAGGCTGAGAGTTTGGGCTGGCCCAAAGTCACCTAGGTGGCTTTCATAGCTAAGGCAGGACTTGAACTCATGGTCTCCTAATTTTTCTATATTTTGTTTTTCTAAGCTTTCCTGCCTGCCTTTTCATCAGATAGCACTCTCTAAATTGTACCCATATATTGCACATCAAGGGAAAGATAACAGTCCTGTTTCTGTTACCTGTTTTTCTCTCCTCCGGGGTCATCAGACAGCTGCAGTGTGCCTGCTGGGTGTAATATGCACTTTAGAGGCATGTGTGTGTGCATTTGTGTATGTTTATGTGTATGTATACATATGTACA
>JANHFJ010006069.1:84119-95966 GCA_032468195.1 Cerberus rynchops
TTTAACCAAAGCCAAGTAAAGCACATTTCTGGTGTGGCATAATGTCTGTACAAAGCACTCACTGTGGGTTTAAGGGCAGGAGCAATACATACACTCTCAGAATTCATGATCTGTATTTTCTGAAATTCTAATTTATTTGAAGACATAATTGGGTTGAATAGATCCCTTTTAAAAAAAAATCCCAAATCAAACATGCAGGGCATTTAAAAAATGTTTAATTGAATTTTGCATGTTGGGTAATAGTTCTGTTTTCAAAGAATCTACTGTAGAAAAAGTCTTTTCCAATTTGTAATTAGGGTTAGAGGATCTACAGTACATTAATACAGAATTGTTGTGTTTCAAAACACATAGCACCAGGTTTTAGAGTAACTGGTCACAAAGAATGAGTTTTATTCACATCAAGTTAATGAATCTATAAATAGGTAAAATAATTGCCCAGAGCAAGAATGAACATTCTTTTATCACTTATCTGTTATATCTGTTAACGGTGTTCTTAGAAAATCAGTACAAACTAGATGGCAGCATAACAAAATTAGCTAATGTACAAAAGTTAAAGCTGACGAGTAGACTGGAAAGTTAAAAAAAAACACAACGTTAAGTCACTTGTATTGCAGATAGGACATTTGCAGATATTGAAGATTTTACCTTAATAAAATGTGCAGAAAGACTTCAGACACATAGATACGTTTAACTTGGTTTATGCAATATGTATTCATTCTAAGTTTAAAAATATTCTGCAAAATCAAATTATATGAGGAAAATCTGAGACCATACAAGAGATGGTATTAGCTTATTAATTGCATCTTAGCACATGAGCATGAGTGTTACTTTTTTCTTAGCTTATTCCAAAGTTGTTTATAGCTTTGCCCAAATTTTTAATTGATTCACAGAGGTGCAAGGAAATAACGTCTTAAAAAAGAAAGCAAACCTTCAATTTATCAAACATATTGACAACTTAGTTTGTTCAACAAACCTTGATTATAGTCATGGCTTAACATGTGTTGTAATCATAAGGTATAGGAAAAATCGTGTATGCTTTGATGAATCAAAGTGTAATCAATAATGGATCTTCTAAAATAATAATTTCAAATTTGCCTGGAAAAACCAAAGTATGCTAATTTTTTATTTAGTATGGCAGTTCATACGATTTTATGGTTTTAATATTTTTATTATTGCAGTTTGTTTCATCCAGATTTTAATCATTTAATTCATCACAGTAAGTGAATAAAATTAGAATTTAATAGCATAACGTTTGTAAGGATAAAAAACCTTCTCATGAACTTCTTACAGAAGCTTATTGACTTATAAGTAGCATGTAAATTTGCATGCATTTAATATAAATGACTTTGTGTCTGATTTTAATTGTATTTAGAATCCTCAGTTTTGGACTTTTCAGCAGTCTTATCTCTGATTCTTATACCTTTTGTTATAGAAGAGTAAGCATATCATTTCTTCTGCAGGCTGTATGGAGGAATGAATTATCGTCGACTTGGAGGAGGTGTGGGGGTTATCAAAATGACACATTGTGAATCCCATATATGGTAAAAAGCCAAAGGGAAATTTTTTTCTTGTTTCCTCATTCCAATTGAAACATTTCTGTTAGGTAACTTAAGAGCTTTTCAAGACTCTAGTAAAATGAGATCACTTATGTTCTTGCTGTGCCTCTTCCTTTGGAACTGTAGTGGATATTCAAATGTTTGCTCTCTTCTCTGCTACAATCAAGGAAGAACATGCTACCCAACTGCAGAAAACTTCCTGGAACAATAATTTCCTTGTAATCTTCCTATCCTAATATAATCTTTCTGCTGGAATTGGAATCCACAGTTACTCCAAGCATTGTCTAAGATCCTAGATATATGTGAGTTCGTTCAAAGAGATGAACCTGTGTGAAGAAGTGACAAGCTGTAACGCAGAGCAACGTTTCTATAAACATAACTTGCTTTGTTCAGAAAGTACAGTATATAATAAAGCCGGATGTCCTCTGTATCTGCCTTGTTGTAAAGAAAATAGCATACAACCTACAAATTTCAGCAGGATGAGTGATAGATTTTAAAACACATTGTACTGAGAGTATTGGACAGTTTTATTAACTGAGACTTATTCCATTTAATTCATTACATATGCACACACAAGCACAGAGCTATTAAATAAGGACATCAGTGTTACTCAGAAAATTGCTACAAGAACAAAGGACTGCAAATTCATGATCTAGTTATTGGAACAAGAAAAAGAAATATGGAACTTTTAGCACAATTTATTAGATGGTTTCCACGAAACTAAACAAGCAATTCAGGAACCCAGATCTACTTCTATTTAGTGCCATTAATTTTACTGAAATGAGTGTGAACCTTAGATGCATTTCGCTGTTGGCATCGTGGGAACATTTCTCTAATACACAATCACAAATCTGGACTGTAATCTTGCAGTATGGGTTAAAGAAAGGGGAAAAAGTAATAATTACATAGGAAATAAAAGAAATTCCCACTTTACCCTCAGGTACTATGCTTACTCTGCTTTAAATGTCTGAATTTCTGGATTCCAAAGTATAAGAAGGCCAGCCTTACTTTGCTTCTGAAAGAAGTGATTAGAACATTAGGACTTTCAGTTTAGTTTTTCATATTTATCCTTAAGACGTAGTTTTATTGGGGGGGAGGTGTTAGACCAATTTATGAAATTGGATTGTAAAAATATATTTATTACAACAGTGCCAGCATTGCAGCTGGATCAGGTGCAGGATATCTGTACAGCTTACATCTGAATTAGGTGATAATTCTTAATTTGATACATCCCGCAACACTAGCCAGTTCTTGTAATTCTAAAAACTGCAAAAGAATGGATAAACTGCTTTAATCTTGGTGGATTATATTGGGAAAAAAACAAGTGATATTAAAGTGTCCTGTTTCACCTTTATAAGAAACAACTTTGGTTATAAACTCAAGCATCTTCAGTGTCTTTGATTGGGATGGGGTGGAGAATCACAAATCAAATTTGGGGAGACATTACTTGAGATGATAAAACCTTTTACCCTAAAGGTTCGCATTCTTGTGTTTACATATTGAACATTTGCACCTTTATGAAGAAAAAGTATTCTATAAACAATTGTTTACATATCACTTATGCTTTTTCTAGCATGTTAACTTGTATAGTGTTATTAAATAAAATCTGTGTGAGTATTCTGTTCTCTCATGACTCCTGTGTTTGCCAAATAGCTATTGTAAGACTAAAAAAAAAATATTCTAGTTATGAATGCTTTTTTACATAGGTCAGTTGATATATGTATTCTCAGTAAGCTTTTCTGTATTTTCTTTTTTCATCATAGTCTTGACTATTGCAGCATGCTATTAGTATTGCAGTTGTAGTGCTATGCTATTGTAATAGACAACAATTGTAGGAACTCTAAAAAGGATTGAAAGCTAAGTTGTGCCCAGTTATTTAAGAAAATTTATATGATCACCCAACTTACTCTCAGTTACACCGGGAGACTTACAATAATAAAAAACAGCATATAAAATCAATCACAACAGTACCCCCACCCCCAAGGCAACAACAATCAAACAAGCCATTTGATGGGCTCCATCCTGCTCTAGGATTGCTGGACCCATTGGCAAAACCAGGTCTTCAGGGCATTGCGAAAGAGTCAAAGTGGAGTTGAATCTTATCTCTATGGGGTTGGTGTTCCGTAGGGAAGGACCCACCATGGAGAAAGCCCTTCTTGGTCCCACTAGATGGACCTCCTTAGGAGAAAGGACCTGTAGCATTTCCTGCCTCCTCCCTCTGGTGGGTCAGGTAGAGGTGACCAGGAAAAGATAGCCTTTGGAATAACCTAATCCCAAGCCTTGTAGGGCTCTGAAGGTGACAACCAGCACCTTGAACTGGATCCAGAAGCAATTGGCAACCAATGCAGCTCTCACAGGAGAGATGATGTCCACACTTAGTCCTGCACAAAACCATGTGGGCCACTGTATTTTGAACTAATTGAAGCTTCTGGATACTTTTCAAGGGCAGTTCCATATAGAGCATGTTGCAATAGTCAAGACTATGCTTTACTGTGTTGGGAAAAAGTTATAGCAAGATTAACTATTAAAACTTGTAATTTCTATATTCTTTTATTATTTATTTTATTTAACCCAGTAATTACAATGTAACAATAAAAAGAATAGAACATACAACAGAAATCAGGAACAAAAATCAAGAACAAATTATGCAAATGGTGCAAATGCAAACCTATTTGAAAAAGCTGCTATGAATGATTTTGTTTGATCTCAGTAGAGAGCTCATTCTATAGTACTAGTGCCACAACAAAAAAGCAGTACCTTTTACCTTCACCAGAATGTGGAACAAGTGTCAAGTATGGAAGACTCTATAGTACTTTAAATTGTATTTAGACCTGAACCGATAATAAACTGGTAATATGCTCCCAATGTAAGAAACCAGTGAAGATATGGGCCACAAAGGGACTCCCATGTAAATCCTACTGCATTCATGTATACGGGTTGTAATGAGAGCATGTAGGCTTGTCACCATTATATAACTAGTTGGTGCACCAGCCAAAGTTGGGCAAAAGCCCACTAGCCACAATATTCAAGCAGGAGACGAGTCCCAAGATTCTCAAACCACAAATTCCTCCAGAGATGGGTAACATCTGTTTAATCCAAGAATAACAGCAACTCCATTTCACTTGTCAACGTGTAGGCTAGTTGGGCAACAATACTTATAGTATCTTGACTAGCCTTGTTGGGCATAGCTTATTGTAGTAAGATAACTTTGAAATCAGACAAGTATATGTACAATAATTAATTAAGCTTAGTTGCACATTTACTTTGATTTTTGACTGAATAACACAAGAATAAAAAACCAATTGGAAAACTCTAAGTGGCTTGAATTCAATTTTATGACATACTTAGGATATTATTTCTGCTTGGATAATTTTAATTATGGTTCATTGCACAGTCAGCCAGATGTTTAGACTCTTTGGCATTTTATCTACATACCAAGTCCTTCCAAGGACCTGCGGTTGCAGTAGTAAGCTGCTCCTTTTGCAATTTGACCATAACGATTTTGTCAATGACAATGGTGTTCAAGTGGTATTCCAGTTCTTATTAGTATTGGTACTATCTTATTTCTTTTGCCACAGTTATTCTATTTTCAGGTCTTTGTATTTTTGTGATTTTCTCCATTTCTTCTTTCTCTTCTATTCTGCTGTCTTCAGGTACTACTATGTTCACTATCCAGACTTTTTTGTCTTTCTTATTGACAGTTGTTAAGTCTGGGGTGTAATGTGGCAGGTGCCTGTCTGTTTGAATACTTAATATCTCAGAGCACTTTAGCATTGTTTTCTATTACTTTGTCTATTTTGTGGTCCTTCCAGTTTTTGCTTAGAGGAAAATGCTATTTGTTGCAGATCTTCCAAAGTACTATTGTTGCTACTTTGTCATGCCGTTGTTTATGTAGTCTTCTTGCAACAGCTGACAAGGTGGTCCAGTTTCTTCAGCTTCTTTGCAGAAATGGTATGTGCTGTCTGTTACTGTCTTCTTAGTTCTGGCTTTGTATGCATTTGTTTTTAAGACTTAGTCTTATGCAGCCAGAATTAGCTGCTCTGTCTCTTTAAGTTTCTTGGCCTTAGCCCATTGCCCGGTCTTTTATTGCATTATTATTATTTAAAGACTTTTCTTTCAAAAAAATTCTTAGCTAGCTTTGCTATATGATATATTGTATACGTGAATCATTCCTGCTTGAAATTGTATATATTTCTGCTGTCAATATATACATCCATTTTTCTATTACTGCTCATTCTTCAATTTAGTTTCCCAATTATGTATTAATTGCAAAGTTTCTCTTTTCCAGTGTTGTGCCAAACTGACTCTTTCTGCTATCACCATAAATCTTAATAGGATGTTTTTCTTTATATTCTCTGGGATCATCTATATACTTCTAAAACTCTCGTATCTGTTTGTGTACTTCAATTGGGTAAAATGATGTATCATAAGGCAACAATTATTGAATCAACATACCTCAAAAGGCTAACTTAAAGAATTCATCCAAAATTCAGGATCTCTGACTCCCGTAGAACTGAAATTGGCAAAGCTGAGATTGCTTCAGTGTGGCTGTGCCATTGCACAATCTTTGCTGTGGGAAACTGGCAGGGAATGTCAACACTGGGGAAGCCAGCAGGGAAGGTTGCAAGTTATTCAGATAAGTCTCCCATTATCTCGAACTCCCCAGTGCCTCTGTGCTCACGTTGGCCCCTTGCACATTCCCACACATGCTTCCTGTCCCATACAACACACCTCTTGTATGTACTTCCCAACCCATATTACCACTTCCTAGATTGCACAGCACTTCTTGTGCGCATCCTTCCCAATCTGTGCCATACTCTCACACAATTTCTGCAATTCATGTAGCACTTCTTACATCCCTTCATAAGACTCTGAATTTGTTTGGCTAGGGTTGGGAAATGTCTGCAAGGAATTTATCTAAAAGATGACCTAACAAGTCACAGATTTTCTAGTACCTAAAAGCAATATGGGGGTCTTATTTCAACTTTTGTTTTCAGGATTATTTTTTTAGTTTTCATGTCTTTCTTTTCAGTACTTTGGGAGTTTTTTAGATAACTACCAAGATAATAGCAATAGCACTTAGACTTACATGCCACTTTACAGCCCTTTTTAAGTGGTTTACCGAGTCAGCACATTGCCCCCAACAATTTGGGTCTTCATTTTACCGACTTTGGAAGGATGGAAGGCTGAGTCAATCTTGAACCTGGTGAGATTTGAACTGCCAAATTGCAGTCAGCCAGCAGTCAGAAGTAGTTTTCAGTATTGCACTTCAACCACTGAGCCACTGCGGCTCATAATAAAAAGCTTCTTCTTTGTTATGGCATTTCCAATAGACACTTAAGTCTCAGAAATCCCAATATTTCTAGAAGTTTTTCCAAGAATGCTTAGAACAGCAAAAGAATTTGTATTTCTCACAAATGCATTGAGACTCAAGCAAAGCAAATGCAGGTAGAAAATTCAATTTACTGTGGAAGTCTTTTGGGAAATGAAAAAACTAATGGCCATATTTCTTTCAACCCAATACTACTGGGATAAAACTTGCACCATCCCATTTGACTAGGTCTCTCATTCCTAAACAGCTAAAAGATAATTTCCCTGTCCAACCAGAGAATAAGGTAGCCATTCAGCTGGTATACACGCATTCACTTTTACTTACAATTTACTGCTTACACTTTAGAAACTGGTCAACCTACTGCCTCCTGATTGTCAGAATGGAGAATACCAGTCCTATTTCTGAATAATCCACAACCACCCAAGGATCTTTAACACAATTAAAAAGCAAATCTGAACTCACTGAAGATTATAGCTAAAATGGCAGCATCTCATAAATTTGCTCTTTACTTTGGGTCAGAAGGACTCCAGTAGTACCTTTTCCAACTAACGATATAATCTCTTCAGGCCACATCATCCTCATTTTGTGATACCATGTGCTGCACTCCATCTCTGACAATTATCCAGACAAGCCCAATAAAATCAATACAGATGTTGTGAACAATGGAGCTCCCAAATCTCTGTCATTCATTCCACTGCTCAAGGAACACATCACCAAAAGCAAATGATAATCCAACAAACTGCTATAGGCAAGGAAAGCATCAAAATCTTACCTGATGCTACTTTTTAAAAAAAGCTTTGTCCATTTCTTTCCAGTCTTTGTATCTGTCCATAAACTCTATTTATCTGACTTTTCAAAGAAATGTTATTAACTAAATCTGAACCAACCAATCAGTAATTTCCAATGCAGCTAGCTATAAAGGTATCTCAAAATTAAAAGTGTGTATTTACAATACTATTCTGAATCCTTCCACATAATATTGTTTCAAATGAATCTACAAATTTCTGACCCCAGCTGCCTCTGATTGATTAGGATAACTACAGCAATATCTTTGTTTACTTAAGTGTCTATTTCAGTTTCTGGACAGCTTTTGCTTTAAAAAAGCATACTAGGCATTTTCCACTTTGTAAAAATTTCATGAATTACCTAATGATTCACTTAAAAAAGTATAGAAAATTATCCTCTTACATTCCTCCAATGTCTTTCCTCTTAAAGATAAAGAGACTTAGCTCAACTCCATGGCTAATGACTGCCCAGATTTTGCTTAATATTTTCCACTCTAAGGAGATCCCATTCGAGGCAATCTCCAGTGTTGCATTTCCAAGCAGTTGTCACCGTCAGAAAGTTTTTTCAAATGTCCCAAATGGTACGCCCTATTTTGAAGCAATTCCCACCCTTTGTCTATAGTAAAATAAAGATGGTGCTCACAGATCATTCCTCTTGCACCCACCCCACCCTACATGATCCATCTCGGATGATTCATGGAGTCGTGTCTGAAGTAAGCAATCTATTATGGATACAGGTTTTCTATAGAACATGCCATCATAAACCCAATTTAATCCCTGATTTATAGGCACATGTCGTGCCAAGTCAAATGATGTAGTGCCGTAGGATGTTACACAAGGAAATTAAAAATTATTTTAAAGCTCTTAAATTCTATAATCTTTCTAAAACCTCAATGAGGACTAATCAACACAGAACGTTGACCATTAAACAAAATGGAGAGAGTGGGAATGGGAGTTAAGTTATCTTGCACAAAGACCAAATACCCAGAATCATTAAGAATAAGCAGAGCCTGGTCTTTATGATTCATAATTATACACCTCACATAGATTAAATATGTCCCAGTTACACTTTCACTGTTTTTCCTTGCTTTAGTATATGAATTAGTATAGAATTTCCATAGTCACTTAAAATTTAAGGAAGAGCCAATTATATAGGTAAATTGGATACCATTTCCATGGGGTTTTTTTTCTGAAAAGCTTGCCTGAAGTTAAAATCTAAACATTCTAAAGTTTTCCCATTTAGTTGGTTAGATTTTCTGAGCAAAAGTTCAGTATGTAGACAGTTGTAAACATTATACTGTTGTTTTGAGTAATATATTTCTTTTAATAATCCATATTAGAAATATGAAAAGATGGAACTATATAGCTTTTAATACTATACAACACATTTAACCTACCTTCTTACTTAAGTACAACAAGAGGAGTGGACAAAAACAACTCTACAATCTTCTATCCTAAATAATTTTCTGTAGTTAACTTTATGAGATATAATCCAGTAAATAATTTGTCACATTATCTTTGAAAGTGCCAGTTCTGTGAGCAGTGACAGAACTCCCGTCAGATATTGGGCATGGTAAATCTGATAAAAAATGAGAGAAAGGAATACCATTAGATCCATGGAAACAACAAGCAAACAAAAAAAATGACAAAAGTTCTCATTTTAGCCTTACTTTTAATCTAGCCTTCAATATCTCAAACATTAAAGAAAGCTAACTTTATAAACCAGTATGCCGCCCATCTCACCAAAGGCATTTTAGGTGGCTTACAGACATTGACTAAAATGCACTTTAAAACATTGAAGATCTTAAATTTAAAAATTCAATTGAAATAAATGTAAGCAGGATGGAGAGGGAGGGAGCAAAGTACACATAGAGATGGGCTGTTTTCTACTCCATTTAGCCATCTCCAAGTACACCCCCCTTGGGGCCCTGCACGAATTGGCATAGCCAAGGCCTTTCAAAAGACCCAAAGGATGGAAGCAGATCTGACTTTGGGGAGCAAGGTGTTCCAGAGGACAGGAGCCACGACAGAAAAAGCTTTCTGGACCTAGCAGTCAAAATTCCTTGACTGATAGGGGCCACAGCTTGCCTCTTCTGCCAGCCCTTTAAAAGCTTAAAACAAAATATTACATACTTAATACCATGGTTTACTTTGTGTACTTTAATATGTTTCATTTTTACATGTAGTCTTCAACTTATTACCCATAAGCGATCCCAAAATTTATGTTGCTAAGTGAAACATTTGCTAAGTGAGTTTTGCCACATTTTATGATTTTCCTTGGAACAGTTGTTAAGGAATCATTGCAATTGTTAAGTTAGTAACGTTGTTAAATGAATCTGGATTCCCCATTGACTTTGCTTGTCAGAAAATCGCAAAAGGGAATCACGTGACCACAGGACACTGCAATGTCACAAATATGAGTCAGTTGCCAAACATTCGAATTTTGATCACATAACCAAGGGGATGCTGCAACGGTCGTATGAAAAACTATCATTAGTCTTTTTTCAGTGACTAATGTAACTTTCAGACAATTTTTTCAGTGACTAATGTAACTTTGAATGGTCACTAACTGAACTGTTGTAAATCAAGAACTATCCATATAAGGCTAAGACAGCCATAGCAGAAAGAAAAGTGCTCCATATTCTGGAGTAAGGTTAAAAAATATGAAAATTTGAAGACATTTTTTAAAAGCTTCAACTTTCTCTTATAGACACCGAGTGGGTATTTTATTTTGAAAGTCTCTACTATTGCAACCAACATATTTTGGTTTATAGTGGGATAAACTTCCCCATGAGTCTTTCAGCCCAATCAAGGTTTCCACAGTTGCTTCCTAGCAGTCCATTCTCCAGGAACAAAGTAACAGAATAGGTTTTGCAGCTACAGCTTGATTTTAAAGATAGAGCCAAAAGGGATAGTGCTTTTTAATAGCTCCAATTTAGGTCATTCAGACATATATACCCATCGTCTTCCTTAAACTATTTGTAAATGATATTGCTGGGGGGAGGGACCTTTGCATATGATCAGAGGTGCCTAATGGCATTAGCATATTCTTTCCAAATATTTCCTTTTAAAGCAAACTGACATCATTATTGATCAAAAAAGCAAGTTGCATACCTTTATTTTTCCCAATGAATGGACAGAGGCCACAGATGTAGAAACTTTCACTAGTTGCGTAGATGATAAATATATCTTGAAGTGCCTATAAAAGTGCTTGTAAAGGGAGTTCATGAATAATTCCACGTCTTCCTGTTTAACTTCTCCCTGGATACTGTGTACTGAATCCCAGAGAGCTTTTGCATCTTCAGAATGGATAGCATAGGAAATATCCAAAGGATAAGGTAGACACGGTACAGAGAAAGTCAGTTCTGTTGCATGCGTGTGGTGGTCCATACTGCATCCAGACCATATTGCAGCCATCCATGCAAGATGGATAGGACTGATATGCAATGGGCTGAAATAACAATCAAAAGTTTGCTGAAGCCAAGTTTCAACAATATTTGAGAAACCCTGTGCACCATTTATAAGCAATAAAGGCAAACAAGTAAAATCCTCTGGGAGAGTCTCAACAAAATCACTTGTACAAGCGTAACAGAAACAACCCATCCATACCACCTTATTTTCTTCTTCATCACCGTCATCATCTACCATTCGAGGTCTCTGCATAATCTAAAGAAAAATATAAATATATATATATATATATATATTCATGAATACATTTGTAACAATTCTATGAAATTGAGATAATTTCTGAACTTATGATAAAATACATTAATCAGTTATTCTTACTGAATTCCATATTGTACTGTATCATATGCTACAAATTCATAATGATCAGATTAATTTCTGAATATATGGATATTTTGCAGAGATTCTATCAGTTTTATGTGAAAGTACACCCTCAAAAGCTACTCAGTATTACAGTCCTAAAGAATGATTTCCAAAACAAATAATTGGAAGATTTTTCCCCCCACCTCCTTTCAATAGTGTCTAATTGTGGGATACTGTCTGAATGAATTCCTGCAGTTCTCTTGGCAAGATTTCTCAGTAGTTTGCCATTGCTTCCTTCCTAGGACTAAGAGAAAGTCACAAGTCTAGAAGTTAAAACATCTGCCTACGATGCAGGCGACCCAGGTTCAAATCCCATAAGGGTATGCCCGGCTGATGATAGCTAATA
>JANHFJ010006069.1:278326-292002 GCA_032468195.1 Cerberus rynchops
GGCAGACTGGCACTGAAGCAAAAGGCAACTGTGGTGGTAGTTCTGACGTTCTTTGTTCTGAGAGCATAATACCATAATCCCCATAGCCCCAAGTAATACAATAGTGACAATTTGTTGGAGGCTGCAGTCAGAATGGAATTGAGACAAAAATGATCCTAGCAAAGAAAAGTATTGCAAAATATAGAGTATTTTTCTTAATGTATAGTCTATTTGGTCAGTATCTAAACAGGAAGGGAGAAAAAGTATGGTGTGATAGTGATGGCAATTCCAATGGCATATTTATACCCTTTAATATGGAGAGGGCTTTTGTAGGCGTTTGTAGGGGAAGAAGCAAGCAGATTGCAAGACTACTGTTAGCAGAAGCAAAACACAGCAACAACCTAAATAAGCAACTGCACAATAATGTTGCCAATATGTTTAACTATTCTGGATCAGGTGACATCATGAGTGCTTGAGAGGAGTCTCCCAATGTAGAAAAGCTGCCTTTTACCAATCCCTTTTTCCTCTTATGGCTTTGGTGCCTCTAAAAATCTCCCTCTACTCTCTGCTTTATTTATTTATGGGAGACTTCCTTTGGATGCAGGTAAGGAGCCCTACTATTGCTCCAAAATTTGGTTCTGTATATGGTAAAATATTTTACTGACCTTCAAAGATGATGATCCTAACTACTCAGAACTTCTACTGTAGACCTTAACATTGATTGATTGTTTTAAAATATGAAGAGTTATATAAGTAGGGTTGAGCACAAACTATTTTGAAAAAAGGTAATTATAGCATTTTTGCAGAAAGGGCTTCTTTAAAAATAGCAGATCTCAGTGAGGGAGAAAGATAATTAAAGCATGTAGTGATTTATATTGTGCTGTTGTACAACTTTATAGTTCCTACAGTGGATTATGCATGTCTCAAAAAGTTATTGTTGCGTGAGTGCAAGGAATCAAATGTTACACTGACTCCTGATTGTACCACGTGAATGTGCTTTGGCCTTTTCTTGCTTCTAATTGACACGTAGACTGGTATTCAGGAGCAATTACCATGCTATAGCTAGTTTCAAAGGACAAAAGAGAGATTCTTACACAAGACTTTCCTCTTCTCCTGCCTTGAACTCCTATTCTCCAGAGGGTTTCTCCAGTCTTTTCAGACATTGTGCATACAAGGAATTTTACATGTAAATTAAATGATTTACTGCTATGTAGACACAAGGATTTAACTTCAAGATATAGAGAACTGATAGCAAAGAAGCAAAGCATTATTTTATGAAGAGGTGTATAAGCTAGAATAGCTGAACTGAACTCTTCAAATAGGTATTACTCTGTAATGAATGGCAATTACAAAGACCAAACGATGGTGTTTCTAACTGCTGTGAGCTTCTCAGAGTCATGAATTTAAGATAGGTTGCTACATAAATTGAAATTATAAATAAAAGCAAGTTAAAAGGAAAAGAAGAAGAAAGTAATAATGTTTGCACAAGAGAAAATTATTGTAATGTACTGCAATCATGGGACTGCAATCTTATGGTTATAGTGCTGTACATCTTTTATTAGCAGTTGCGCTAATAGATATCCATGACTTCCTTATGGATTAAGTTATTGAAAGAGTTCTAAAATAAGAGATTGCATATTTTCCTGAGCCAAGAACCTGGAAGTTGCAGAAGGCTTGTTTAGACTGGATTAACATTTTGCATTAGAACCTCCTGGAATATTGACTTTGTCTCTCTGTCTTTCTCTCTCTCTCTCCACAGCCCCCCCCCCTTACAATAACAACTATGCATTGCCCAGAATCACTTCTTTAAAATGGGATAGATAAAGAATAGATAAACAAACCAAAAATAAAAACATGTTCTAACAGTGGCACCAGAGAGTCTACTGTTCCTCCGCCTATAAGAATGAGCAAGTCAAATCAAAACCACCTATTTTTGTCTTTTCTCTACAGGTTTTACAAATGAAAAAAGAGGTAAAAGAAACTCATAAGGATTATGACTTTCCCATACTTCTTTGCTAGTTGATTCATTTTCTCAACTCAGTTTTAAGCGAGAGTCATGGTTACCAATGCAATGGCATTCAGAAACATTTGAGCTTTTTGCTATTTCTCAGTTTTTACTCACCAATGTCTTCTAGATTAGATCAAAACAATTTGGAAAATTTCTTTAAGCTCTCCCAACAGAACCAAAGATAAACAAAAACCATTACCCACTTCAAAGGACAGAGGAAGTCTGTCTAAGTAGTTGCCAAAGAAACTGACAAATCTAAATAGGAGTCTTTAGGCAGGTCTAATAAATCCAGGTCTCTGTAGGGCAGATGTTCTAAACGAGGAAAAAAAGGCAATTCTTTATACTAAGTGGGGAGGGGGGATAAGACCCTTTAGTAGAAGAAATGGGAGACAAAAAAGGGACTATATGTGGAGCAAGGGGTTGGGGATTGGTTGACATATAATAATGGTAGAGGAGAGGAGATGGAAAACAGCAAGTGGGTCAGAATACTGAGGGAAGGGGAAAGCAAACATAGGCATCAAGCATATAGAGAATATTGAAAAGGTATAGTCAAAAGTAGCAGTAAGCTATGGGAGAGGAAGATAGAGATGGAGATGGGGAAAACTGGGGAGCATAAAAGACCTGTGAGAACATAAGCAGAACAGACACCCTGCCAATCCATTTTTTGTATTTGCATCTTTCAATTAAAGGGACATCCTCCCCCACACTGATTCATGCTATGTCACAAGAACTGCTCTGCTATGATTAGCGATTGTATTATGTACTTCACTGAAGCATAGAATAGAATAACCTTTGGTTGATGGATGCCGCAAGCTGTCATGCAGAATTGGGCATTGTTAGTGTTAAAAAGATCCTCAGGAACAGTTTCCGTTTGCATTGGCAGAGTATATACTAAAATTGAAATGATACAGGGAAGATTAGCATAGCCTCTTTGCAAGGAAGACATTCAAATTTCTGAAGTGTCCTTTATTTATCTGGAATGGCTTTGACCTGCTTTAAAAGGCTGAGCTGTCTCATAATTTCAGCCTTTAATCCTTTTCTCTTTTTAAAATTATAATTTTATTAAAAATTACAGTTATGAAAGAAAATTAATACAAATTTTGAAAGAAAAGATTAAAAAGAAAAAATAGAAGCAGAAAAAATCAAAATGGAAAAAACAGAAAACAATAATACAGTAAATAAAAATAAAATACAAATATAAATTAGTTACCCTTCTTCATAATAAACTAGCTTAGTAACTTATCACCTTTTCTTAAAATAAACAAATGATCTTCCCATATCTTATCTCTTATCTATAAACAAATCTTTAAAAATCCCTCATTTAATTCCTGATCAGCAAAAGTCCATTAAGAGTTACCAGAGATAAGAACATATCTATTTTAAACTTGATCAGATAAAACTTTATATTCCTTCCTTTAACAGTTTGATCTCTGGTCCCCATAAACGTGATTTATTTTCATATTTTCTTTATCCCTTCTCACAAAATTCTTCAAAGCTTTAGCCAGCCTCTTTTGTAAATCCAATATAGAAAAATTAATCAGGTCACTTGCTTGGCTGTATATCCCTTTTCATTGTTGAGACATCAGTCTTTTTATATGTCCAGTATTGCATTTTTCCCTATCATTCTATCATTTTTAAATCCATTTTCAGATGGATTTAAGTCTTTGTCTTGGCCAATAATACATGTTCATCTTCCATAACATATTTTAACATTTGTTGTATTTTAAGACAAGGTGATTATCCATCTACAATTATCTATAAAGGAACACACTCTTAAACTTAACTTCTGGATCTATTGTTTGAAAATATTCTTCAATAAGTCCAATGTTAAAATATTTTATTGTGTTCTGTATTAAGAATGTTAAGTGTTGTTCTCCTTTACTGTAATCATTAGTTCCTTCTGGTTTCCTCTAGTATCCAACCTTCATAGTTCCATGTTATCATGCTTTTTAAAAGGAGTTCAAAACAACAGCTTTCCCCACAGAAGAATTCTTATAATTAATTTCAAAATCTTATTTCAAATCCACTTGGATCTTTAATCCAAAATCAACCTTCTAATCAACCTTTTCCTTCAACCCTGTAATCCCCTTTTTGGATGTACAAACAATGGAAAACAAATGTTCCTTCAAATTATGTTATGAATGTGTGGATATAACCTAATTTGTTATAAACATAATAATTGATATAACATAATGGATATAACACAACATATTATAACATATAACATAATGGATATAATATAATAATGGATATAACATAATGGATATAACATAATAGAAAACTAAGGCTCAGAATGACCTAATTTGAACATGTAAAATGCAAGAAAAAGTTAAGGAGACAGTCCATGAATGGGAAAAGATGGCAGGGAAGTGATGGGTAGCAGGGAGAAAGCAGAGGTGCTTAATTGATTTGTTGTATCTGTCTTCACGCAAAAAGAAAAAGCCCATCTTACCAAAAACAGAACCATAAAACACAGACTAGGAATAGAAATTAAAATAGGCAAAAAATATTAAGAGAATACCTGTCTACTCTGGAATGGTTCAAATCACCAGGATCAGTTGGATGACATCCCAGAGTTCTGAAAGAGCTGGCTGACGTGATTTTGGAACCATTGAACCATATCTTTCATATCTTTTAAAGGTCTGGAACCCTGGGGAACTACCAGAGCACTGGAAAAGAGCTGATATAGTTCCTATCTTCAAAAAAAGCAAAAAAGAATGATCCAGGAAACTCTAGTCTAGACCAATCCTCCTGACATCAATACGGGGGAAGACCCCTGGAAAAGATAATCAAGCAACAGATCTGCAAACACCTAGAAGCAAGCAAAGTTATAACCAGAAGACAACATGGGTTTGTCAAAAACAGATCAAATCTTATTCTTTGACAAAGTGACTAAATTAGTGGATCAGCGAAATGCTCTAAACATAGTGTATTTGGATTTCAGTAAAGCATTGACAAAATAAACAACAACCTACTTTTTTGTATAAAATAAATGACAACCTGCTCCATATTAGAAACATATGGGATAGACAGCATCACCACTAGGTGGATCTGTAACTGGCTGACCAACCACAGTCAACATGGAACTATACTGTACTGAAAAGCATGGAACTACATCTAAATGGAGGGAAGTAAGCAGTGGGGTACCTCAAGGTTCTGCTTTAGGCTCAATTCTCTTCAATATCTTCATAAATGATTTAGATGAGGGAATAGAAGGGGAGAACTCATCAAATTTACAGACAACACCAAGCTACAGAAATAGCCAACACCTCAGAAGATAGACTCAAGATCTAGAAGGATCTTGACAGACTTGAACACTGGGTCATATCTAACAAATGAAATTCAATATAGAGAAAAATAAAAATCTACACTTGTGCAAAAAAAATTGTACAGGCTTAGAATAGGTGGAACCTGGCTCTATAGCAGTAACTGCGAGAGGATTTTGGAATCCTAGTGGACAATTACTTACAGTAAATATGAACCAGTAGTGTGCTGCAACTACCAAAAAATAGCCAATGCAACCCTACGGTGCATTAACAGAGGGATAGAATTAAGTTCATGTGAAGTATTAATACCACTTTATAATACCTTGGAATACTGCATCCAGTTTTGGTCACCATAATATAAAAAGATGTTGAAACTCTGGAAAAAATACAGAGAAGAGCAACAAAGATGATTAGGGGGCTGGAGGCTGAAGAATGGAATTGGGTATGTCCGGTCCAATGAAAAGGACTAGGGGTGACATGATAGCAGTATTCCAGTATTTGAGAACTACCACAAAGAAGAAAGGAATCAGCCTACTTAAAGTACCAAAGGCAGAACAAGAAGCAATGGATGGAATCTAAGCAAGGAGAGAACCAATCTAGAACTAAGGAGAATTTCCTGACAGTGAGAACAATTAACGAGCGGAATGGCTTGCTTTCAGAAGTTGTGCAACATCAATGGAGATTTTTTAAAGAAGAGATTGGACAGCCCATTTGTCCAGGATGGTATAAGTCTCCTACTAGTGCAGAGAGCTGAACTCGAAGACCTCCAAGGATCCTTCAAACTCTGTTACTCTGTTAATTTCGAAAAAAATAGAAGGTAACAGGAAGAATATATTTATTATTTTGGGAAATCCAAATATTGTAATTCCTGGTTAGGCTATTATTTGGTCTGCAGAATTTGATTTTCATGATGATGTTGTCCATTGTTTTCGAAGAGAACCTTGACATCTAGCGAGTAGTGGGCTGTCCATGGTGTGTCCGCAAATGGCTGGTAAGGCCAATACAGGCATGGAATGTTCTGCCACATGTAGGGCAGACGTGTGGGCACCACTGTTGCAGCATTTGCAGCTCTGGCTTTGCGGAGTGTATGCTTCTCTTGTGCTATGGTTGTCCTTCTGTCTTCAAATGTCTGGCAGCCTTGGTGGATCAATGTGTGCCATGTCGATTGATCTTGTGCCAGGCTTTCCCAGGAGGTGTGTCAATACCTAGGGATTTGAGAGAGGTTTTCAGAGTGTCTTTGACTTTCATACTCAAATAATGAAGGCCAAGATGAATAATAGTGAAGTTGGCCATTAAGAATCCTGTTATGAAGGTCCCCAGAGTGTCTAGGGAAAGGACTTTCTTGAAGATAATAGCTTGTACTGAAAAGCATTTCTATGTACTAAGAATTCCATGTTTAGTATGCAACAGAAGAGCATTCTGATTAAATTGCAAGAGAAATATTGCTACTCTTGGCTGTATCTCTTGGCTGTTTCCTAGAGCAAGAGAAATAAGTTGCTAAGGTGATACAAACAGATTACAAAAACAAATGCTGCATGGTATCATTGCACCTGAGCTTTTTAGTAACAAATCAATTAGACATTTCTGGGAAATGGGATGCATCATCAAGAGTTGAGAATTAGGAACAGGTCTGCCTAAAATAACTACTCAAACAGAATAGAGTGTACTACCATGTTTTAATTATCTAAAAATCTTAAAAATAGAAGTTGTATTGTACTGGCCTTATGGCTGTAATAAATATTTGAATTGACTCTATTTATAAGTGTTTGCATTTACACCAGAGTTTATTTAATGCTGGTTTATGAGGAATTAGATACATTTGGTTCATATGGTATACAGAAACTTAATATTATTGAACTATTGCATTAATAAGAGGTAAATATACTTCAACACAGACTAATTTAGGGCTAAGAAGAAAAGAATTAAAAAATAATGGTACCGGTGGTGTTACTTGGTCTGAGATAAAAATGAATTTTAAAAAATCAAATTATTTTCTATTAGTATTTGAGGGGGGAAAAGTGGGAGGCACTGATTGTTTGTGTCTTGTGTGTTACAGAGATTTTTTTTGTATTAACTGTTAAAATGAATTGGCTTGCTTTTTCTTTTAAGTTAATTCATAACCTGAATTCCACTCCCAATCTAAATAGTTCTTCTCTTTTCAGACCTTTTTTATAGATGTTTTTTTCTTAGATTTTTTACTAACATTCTGATTCTTATTTTACTTCCCTTCTAGTCTTCCTTCTTGAGATCTCTTAAGCATATTTAATGCTGATATTTGTTTCATAAGGGTTAAAAATAATTTTTGCTCTGTTACAAATTTTCTAGTGTAATTGATTTATTATTTAATCTAATATCTAATACACATTCCATAATCTCTGAAAAACCTTAACTACATTTTTTAGGAGAGGTTATGGAATCAGATTTTTAAAGTTAGTACTATGAACAGAGTAATTTTTAAAAAAATAATGATGAATATCAAACTGTTGATTAATTGTATTAGTAAAAGATTCTACTCTTTTCATTAACTTGGTTTTGTGCTACTATTATCTACAGCTGCTGGAGGTGCAGCACATGGGTGGTTGTCAGTGAAGCATAAACTCAATGCTAAGCAGTGGAATAAAAAGACAGATGGCAGAATGTGCTATTTATAGTTCATTTCAACCTGCCTCAGGCAAGTACTGCAGAAATGGTTACAAGAAATACTGTCAGTTACTAAGGAGATGAAGCAATGCGATCGACAAAAAGTCTAAATTTCTAGTCTTAAGGAAGATTTCTGAACACAGGAAAATAGCTTTGGGTATTCATGTTCTAAATACATTCTGGGGGAGGGAACCATAACTCTTCACTTTCTTTGCTTAAAATGAATTTGAAGGAAGAATTCAACACTTATTTTTATTGTGTAGGCCCTGGATGGCTTCTGTACTTCTGTACTTTTCTCTGGCTGTACAAGAGAAGAAAAGGGAGATCCAAGACCTAGATCCTGAGGGATGGATTCCTTTTCTTCTGGACAAACTTTGTATGTTTCAGTGGTAACTTTTTGAACAACTTGTTAGCCCTGATTGATACAGTCCAGGATTCTATTGCACTAAAAATATCTTCTCCCAGAAGGAACAGATCTGCTTTCTCCACACAGAGACAAGATCTGCCTTGTCTTCTCTAAAATTGTCAAATGATATATAGAGAATTTGAAGTTAACTATTCTTTATCAGTCAAGAAGTAGGTTTCAGCAGCAAAGACATATATAGCCAAGTGGAATTATTTCCTCATACTCACTGAAACAGCTTGGCTTCATTATGTGCACCCAACTCAAAGCGTTCATTCAGTCTAAGTGTATCCCTCAATCACCTCTCCCATTTCAAACTGAAGCTTTTGGGCTGTATTGGTGGTAATGCTCTTATCCAGAACCTTTGATCAATGGACATTTGAGCCAGCCCTCCACCTCCTCACCTGGCTTATGAATGAACGTAGCATCAAGATACTGCATTTCACAGCTATTGTATTGTACCTGATATATCTTTTCTTCCAAATTGTGTTTTATCTTCCCATCCAATTTGGGTCCCCATTATTCACTTTTTTAAAAATAATACAAGATTTTTGAACCAGTGGTGGGTGGCATACTGGGAGTGCCAGGAGAGCAATAGCTTGTCCATTCTTTTTTATCATAACATTTAGTTTATTCACAGAAAGTTAAGATACAAAACACCAAAAGAAAAAGAAAAAAACATAACAAAGTATAAAAAAGAAAAAGTGTCTTAAAAAGATTAACACATATACACATAACATCCTCCTCGATGAATGCTGATTAATATAATACGACAATATTAATTTCTCACCTTTCCAAAGCAGGCAGACTTTTTACTCAGTTACTAAATCTGTTTACAAATTGTTAGTAAATTGTTATACAGAAAATAGTTAATGGGAAAAACAATAATAATATTATATAAAATATGGGAATAATAAAAATTATTAATAATTATTATTAAGACTTGTCCATTTTAAAGGGATAAGCAAACTGTTATTTTGTACTCAGATTCCCAAGAAAATTTTAGCCTCAGTGCTTCCTGGTATGGAGAGGGAGTAAAGCATCCTTTCCCTTTTTTCAGGAGAGGTTGTTCCACCAGAACAAGTGGCCCTTTTCCGATAACACTTTGTTTGGAACTAATGCTCTGAATTGCAACCTGATTAAATCCTTTGCCCATCAATTAATGCTAAATTTGAACTTCATGTCCTCCAAAATGATGCATTGTTAGAGATGCATTTTTTCTCTCTGATGATGTGGTCCCTATTCAAGTTGCTGCCGTTGATTTGAACCAGAAACTACAATGAAGAATTTATTAGTTAACTGTACCTTTGGATCTTCAACAGGGCATCAGTGAATTCACACAAACTCCCTTTCTCTCTTGGTGCTTCACCTCTGTCAATTTCCAGGCGTCTGTCTTTGTTCCAAGAAAAACAGGAGATTAATGGAAAGAGCACATAGTATATACATTGTAATAACGGAGTGCAGGGCTTTCACCAAAATTTCTATTCCACCTCTTCATCAAGCTGCTCAAAGTAAAATACATAGTTATTTCTTTAATGTTATTTTCCTTCAACCTGTTAAAAGAAGTAAACAGCAAAGGATAGTTACTGATTTGATCCTGCGATTCAAGGCTGCATATACTTTAAGCCTCATCAGTCATAGTCCAGTTTGATTTCACTCTGCACTTTATTAAAACTCAGGAAGTGTAGATAGAAGCATCTATAGTTAAATGTGTATAGGGAGACGATTTGTTGGACCACAGATTTTTAAAAAATTCTTAGGAGCATAGTTGTGCAGGGAAAAATACGCTGCATTTTATCCTGACCTCTTTCGTTCCTTTGGCAATAAATGTTGTGAAATAAATATTTATATAATAATTTCCAGGTCTTTATTGTAGAGGAAAAGAAAGTTAAAGATTAATTATTTCTAATTCAGGCAATGCTAAATAATGTATAAAGTATCACCTCAATTGTTTTTAATATGCTACTTTTGTTATTCCAGTTGAACAAAAAGCGCAAACTATAGTATACACATGTTTTAAATCATCAAAATGCCAACGTTAATTCTGCTTTAATTTGTTTTACTCTTTGCTGTTAAATATTTTTAAACATGTTGACTAACAAGCTGTTAGTTGCATTTTAAAACCTACATGCCATAATTTTGGAATAAATTTCTTGAATTTTGTTTTTAACTGTGAAACAACTTGTACCTTTATTCTGATAATGCAGTTATATGTTGACATTGTTAAAAATAGAATACATATTATCATTACATTCACATTTTATAATTTATGACTTCATGGACTGCAGAACCTCTTATAATGAAATGAGAGCAGAATGTATACCAATTAGCATATTATAAAGTTCAATTTCATTAGTTTTAACTTAAGAAATGTATGCCATCTGTGGATTTAATATTTCTTTCAGAAAATGTATAAAATTTGAAATGAAGCAGAGATTTCTGCAGCGTTATTGATTACAATTTGTTGCATTGTGCCCTATTATTTTATGGGGGTATTGTGTGGGAAGATCTAGCACCGTGATGGCGAACCTATGGCACGCGTGCCACAGGTGGCACGCAGAGCCCTCTCTGTGGGCACGCGTCACGCCCAGCTGCTCCTGCATTTTGCTCACTTAATTGCCTGGACCACGTGTTCCAGGCAAAGTTGCTCCCAGACCCAGACCTTCTGTCTCTGATCGCCCGTGCTCCAGGCCAGACCTTCCCTCACCAAGCAGAAAAGAGAAGAGACCCAAGAGAAAAGGTTTTTGGGGGAGGGATGGGCTCATTGAAAGCAACGGGAAGAGGAAAACCTTTAAAAGGAGACCCGAGTTGCTGCTGTGGTTTTCCTGCTTCACGTGCCCCTCTGGATGGCTTTTAAAGAGCCAGGAGGACGCGCGTGCTCAAGTGAAAAGGTTTTTGGGCTTGCGAAAGCGCAATGGAAGGAGGAAAGCTTCTGGTTCTGGCTTCTGTTACAGAGCCAGGAGGACATGCACAAGTGGGATACAAGTGGAATAATCTTCCCAAGCAAGCAGCTGAGCTCACCAAAGGCGCATGCCCATCCCAGGTATCAGGCTCAGGGGAAGCAGAAGAGCCCTCACCAAAAATGTTTTCCTGCCATCAACTGCATTTTGGCAAGGCCATCCATTGCCCCAAAATATTTTCTCTTGCATGTGTCCTCTTGGCTCTTTAAAAGCCATCCAGGGGGGCGCGTGAAGCAGGAAAAGCACAGCAGCAACTCCTTGGGTCTCTTTTTAAAAGTTTTCCTGCCTTTGCTATGCTTGCTACTCTTGGGCGAGCAGCTGGCCTCGCCAAAGTGCAACAGAAAGCAGGAAAACATTTTTGGCAAAAGCTCTTCAGCTTTCTCCGAGCCTGATCCCTGGGGTAGGCATGCGCCTTTGGTAGTTACTCCCTAGCTGTGGGCCTGTCTCCCTTTCCATCATACCCTCCTCCTGGAACCCATTCCCACCCTGCCAGCTGGGGCAGACAGCAGATTATGCAACCATACAGCAGCTGGGCCTGATCCACGATGGAAGAAAAGCAGGCAAGGTCTGGGTTTCGGAGCAGCTTGGCTCAGGGCACGTCGTGATGAGGGAAGGTCTGGCCTGGAGCACATGGTCCGGGCAATTGGAGACAGAAGATCTGGGTCTGGGAGTAACTTTGCCTGGAACACGTGGTCCAGGCAATTAAGTGAGCAAAATGCAGGAGCAGCTGGGCGTGAACATAAGAAATGATTATTGGTAACATTTTAGTTTTTGTATATAAGTCAATCAAATAATTTCCCAAATACTAAATATCTTTGGAAATATTACAAAGTAAGTAATTAAATATGCTGATTGTACAGTTCTTTATCTTAATTGAAAATGTATCACAATTCTAGCATTTTTTTGTACACTAAGCAACAATAGTTACTCAGTAGTCAACTATTATCTCAGCCTGCAAATTGTGTATTTTTTCTATTTATTTAAGGCACAGTATATTGTTTTCATTATGGGCAGTTTAATTTTAGAATGAATATATGACTGTGTTCCTTTGAGCAAAATGTAACTCCTAATTACTGCCTGAACTAATCCTTGCAATTTCCTTGGCAAGATTTTTTTCAGAAGAGGGTTGCAATCTTCTGGAGAGCTAATAATCCAAGGTCATGTAGCTGGCTTTGAACCCAAGCAGGTCTAGAACTCATGGTCCCTATATTTCTAGGCTAGTGCCTTAACTAATACATTAAACAGGCTTATTTTGAGCAAAAGGGATGCATATATCCCTTTCCCCAGGTTTAGTTGTTTTAAAGAATCAGGCAAGTCTTTTAAATTCATCTGTACATTTAGCTATTTTGAATGAAATATATATAAATTTCCAATTCCCAAAATTTAGTAGTTACTCAAATTTTTGAAACTGAATGTAAGATTTCATATATATATGCGAGTCTATTGATTCCTAATACACAAGCCAATTTCAAAATTTGTATGTGTGAATCACACTATATCCAATTTTTCTCGTTATGTTTTCAGAAGAGACATTGGTGCCATATAGCAAGCCTAGCTTCCCATCCCCAGGTGGTCACAGCTCTTCAGGTACAGCATCTTCTAAAGGATCAACTGGACCCAAAAAAGCAGATGTCATGAAAGGAGGTCATCAGCGCAACATGAGTGACCTCATTGATGTAGGATATATTGGCTTAAACAGTCAAGGACAGTTTTCTGATGAATTATGTAAGATGATTTTGCAATCAAGCAAATAAAAATGTTTAAAATTAGAATAGAAGGAAAATGTTTACTTTTCTTTGTTAGTGGATAGTCATGGGAAAACTATTGTTAACATATCAATAATATGCTGTAACATGTTTTACATGTTTAATAATGTAAATCACAATATAATGAATTTAAACGTATACACAGTATTTTCCATCTGAATATTAGTATAAATAGTAACGTGCCATATTTCTCAACCAGTGAATGTTCTTATTTAGTTTTCTTGGGTTTGTAGGGCACAAAGACAATGTTTCATAAAACTATATTAATAGCCTTGTTAAATAAGCAAGAAACAAGCCAGTATGTAGAAAAAATGAAAAGCCAAAAATACAAGCAGGCAATATAAGTTAAATTTCTATAAATTTATAACAGATAACCAAGGACAATAACAGCTTCCACTAATGTTGTGTCTTTTAGTACAGGAAGCTTCCTCTATATAACATAATTGCTTAGATTCTTAGGTTCAATCTTATAGACCTTTTTTCATTAGTAAAAATTATTGAAAATAAAATAAAACCCAAAAAAATTCTACTGATAGCTTAATTGATACACTTACTTTCTTACTTCTGAATCTTATTCCATATAGTTTTGCTATGTTTAATATAAATGTAATATAATTTAATATTAATATAAAAATAATTTGATTTCCTAGTTTT